>BKCP01010737.1:1471836-1521739 GCA_008636005.1 Striga asiatica | reverse complement strand
ATTGCAGGGCCTCAGAAACTGGCAAGGCTTCAGGAAAACAGTAATTTTTTCCGTTTTGAGCTGCGGAAAATGGGTTTTGAGGTTCTGGGCGATAAAGACTCCCCCATAATTCCCGTAATGCTCTATAATCCTGGAAAAATTCCTGCTTTTTCGCGCGAGTGCCTCAAAAGAAATGTACGCCTTTATATGTTTTCTTTTCCTATAACTCCGTACCTATTGCTTTTTTCTTTATCAAATTTAAGTATTCTTTTGTGTCCCGACTTGTGATGTTATAGGTGGCAGTTGTGACAGTTGCTTTCCCGGCAACTCCTTTGTTGTTGGCCCGTGCTCGCATATGTATTTCTGCTTCTCATACCAGGGAAGACCTCAATAAAGCTTTGGAGGTTCGACTTAAATTATAAAACAAAAAAATTAAAATAAAATAATTGTTTCATGTTCTACTTTTTTGTCCTCCTCTGTTTCTCCATTTTTCTTCCTCAAATCAGTCCATTTTTGGAGGCCATATGCACTTCTATTGTTTCATTTCTTTTTTTGAAAGTTTCATTTTTCCTTTATGTAATTCAATCTTGAAAAAAGGTATATTGTATTTGTGTACAGGTAATCAACGAAGTAGGAGAGACCGTAGGTGTCAAATACTTGCCTCCTCACCCCAAAACATAGGACTCTGAAGAGAATTAAGCTGGATATGACTGTTCTAAAAGATCTAACAGTGTGTAATTATACAGAAGACTGTTATTTATCCAATTCATGGATAATGTTTTTGTAAGGCAGAACACTAATAACATTACTCAAATAGATGAAGCCAATTAGAAGGCAATATCCAAATGCCATACGAGTCATACGAGTGCAAAATATGAGCTGATTTAAAAGTCGGAAACAAACCAATAGATAACTTGTTACTTTTCATAACTCCAACTAATAAACAAATATAAATTATACTGTTGATATCAAATGGGTGGGCCACATGTCCTCGTTCAAAAGCAAGTGTTACATTCATCTGTCACTACTTTGTGCATGCAACAAGAAATAAAGTTGTAACTAGCAAGATTACCAACATGAACCTTTTTGGACCTTTTTATTGATAACTTTGCACTACAAAAGAGAACCTATGAAGATAAATCTCAAAACAATCTGCTTACGCATAAGCTTATAAGTAGTAAAATTAGATAACACCAAGTGAACCCCATAAGATAAAAGTAATAGTGAAATGGATTTCACCCAGGCTCCTTCAACTTGGACGGCTTCCGTACCTGCAAGAACTCAACGCTGGGAGGGGTCCCGACGTCGAGCCTCCGATGCCCAAGTCAGCACTTGCCAGTGCAATATGAGAGTATAACAATGAATGTGGAGAGAATGTGTTTTTGTGATACCTTAGGCCCCTTTTATAGGGGAGGTGTACCTTAGTGCCCAAGTTTAGATTGAGCAATACTATTAGGACGTGTCCTAGCCCATGCATGTGTAGGTTTATTCCATAGTATATTCTTTATCCATTAAAACCAGTCTATTATGATATTCCATATAATCTGGTCCCCCCACTCTGGTCGAGTGAGAATAACTCGATCCAAGAGTGAAATAAGTCTTCTAGCTGTTTCCGTCAACCTGCCACTGAGGTTATAATTTGAATTAATCTTCGACCACCAAATAGTCAACAAATGAACATCAAATGATCCGCATGACTTCAGAATAAACTGAATAATCATCAAATGAATATAATGAGCACCAAATGAACATCGAATATCCTAAGTGGCCACCGAATGGCCTCCGAATAAGCACTAAAACACATGTCAACGAGGTAGAGATTTGAATGATCTATCGATGATGTCAAAAACCGAATGACTTGCATATGAGGTTGAAAACAAAATGACATAACGCATGCCACCTTCAAGTTGAAAACTGAATGACATGTCGATAAGGTCCAAAACTGAATAACGTGCCACTGAGGTCGAAAACCGAATGACCAACCGATGAGGTAGGGAACCGAGTGACCACTGAGGTCGAATACTGAATGACCTACCATTGAGGTAGAAAACTGCATGACCTGCCACTGAGGTCGAGAACCGAATGACTTTCCAATGAGGTCAAAAATTGAATGACCTAACGCCACCTTCAGGTCGAAAACCGAATGACCTGCCACTGGAGTTGAAAACAGAATGACCTGTCGATGAGGTCGGATAGCGAATGACCTGCCACTGAGGTAGAAAACCAAATAACTTGACACTGAGGTCGAAAGCCGAGTGACCTACCGATGAGGTAGAGAATCGAATGACCTCTGAGGTAAAAAATAGAATGACCTGTCGATGAGGTCGAATACCGAATGACCTGCCGATAAGGTAAAAAACCGAATGACCTGTCGATGAGGTCGAATACCGAATGACCTGCCATTGAGGTTGAAAACTTAATGACCTGTCGATGAGGTCAAAAACCGAATGTCCTGACGCAATACTGAGGTCGAAAATTGAATGTTCTGTCATTGAGGTAGAAAATCGAATGACCTGCCACTGAGGTCGAAAACCGAAAGACATGTCGCCACATTCCAGTCAAACCTTGATTCCTAGTGTATATTCCTTTGCTCCTCATTTTGCAATGTTGACCTTCCTTTGATATCTCTCGACCTGCTTACTTGGACTTTCATGATACTTTGATAGATTTTCTCGACCTCTACCCGGAATCTTGAATTTGAAAATTTGAACTCACGTCTGTTGTTTTTTCGATCACCATGTTTGAGCTCTTTTCGCTCAAAGATAAACCTTCTTGACCACCTCGTCATGTCGCCCCTTAGTTCAAAATTTAAAATTTAACCTTGTTGTTTATCCTCTCAAATCATACATCTTTTTAACGCAACCTCCTCGTCTACCACACCGTCCTCATACAGTGTACATGTCGTATCAAATTTAATGTGCTTATCGTTTCTGCTTTCTCAATCAATCTTGCCCGTCGATTTTCCCATACGTCCGACGACTGAAAGTGCCCAACCTTGTTTCGAGGTCTGCCATCGAGGTCTGCCCATAAATCCTTAAATCACACCAAGTAAAGGCCTTCGACCTGCCACCGAGGTCTGCGAATACGTTTCGTGAATTGCACCAAGTAAAACCCATCGACCTGCCACTAAGGTCAAAAAACAAATTCAACAAAACCAAACCAAGTAAAAACCATCGACCTGCCACCGAGGTATGTCAATAAGCTCCATGAATTGCTCCAAGTGAACTCCATCGATCTGCAATGAGGTATAAAAACAAATCCGGCAAAACTAACTCAACTAAAAACCATCGACCTACCACCGAAGTCTGCCAATAAGCTCTGTGAATTGCTCCAAGTGAGCTCCATCGACCTGCCACTGAGGTCAAAAAAACAAATTCCATATAACCAACCCAAGTAAAAACCATCAACCTGCCACTGAGGTCTGCCAATAGGCTCCGTGAATTTCTCCAAGTGAACTCCATCGACCTGCCACTGAGGTCAAAAGACAAATTTGATAAAACTAAACCAAGTAAAAACCATTGACCTGCCATCGAGGTCTGCCAATAAGCTCCGTGAATTGCTTCAAGTGAACTCCATCGACCTGCCAGAGAGGTCAAAAAACAAATTCCACAAATCCAAACAAAATAGAAACCATCTGTAACGCCCCACTTTATTTTAAAAGATTTATCGAATTTATTTAATAAAAATCACAATAAATTTTTTGCCAACTTTAATTTAACTAAAAACTCAGTGGGCGCTACACAAATTTACCAAAAGCCTTTAACCAAAAATGCAAACGTATCAAATAAAGACAACATGCACGAATAATAAATCATAGACCAAACTGGCATTCATTAAGTTCCAAATCATAAAGATAATTCACAATTCCAAGTGCAAAACGACATAGTCATAATATCTCAACATAAATGAGCGGAAGCAAATAATAAGCGATAAATAAAAGCATGACCACCACCCGTCTTGTCTCGTCACCCGCCGACTGCTTAACCTGCATCCGTGAAGAGCAGGTGGGAGTGAGTACAGTTAACTATCGTACTCACACTATGCATATGAATAACATAATAATGGTATGCTCGTAGCATGAACATAAACAATAAAATCATGTCACATCTTTAGCCACATCAATGACTATAGTCTCATCAAAGACTCACTCATGTACATCTATGCTCATCAAAGCTAAGCCATGCCATATCAGTGAAACATGGGAGTGCGTGCCACATCAATGACACGGCCTTCTCATAGGTCTTAATGAGATTTACCTCACTGGGTAACCGTATCTTATCATACAGGGACAACCGTACCGATGGCCATCAAGCTCACATCGATAGGCTACATGTTCATTTTCATACATAAATCACACCAAACTTTCATCACAATTTAAAATCACACATATGCATAGATAATTTTAGAATAACCCACCTGGATTCGGACTGATGACAGCAATTCAGAAAAGACGTAGGTTGAGGCTTGACTCCTCAAACACCTACATTATGTCAAGATCCTACAATCAATATCTTGATTTAATCGGAAAACACAAAACAGACCTAGTCGAACTTGTTTCGACTAAGTAGTCCTGTGGACGTTGGAACACTAAGACTCGGCACTAAACTCGACCAAACCACATATGGGAGATATAATAATTCCATCTAAGGATAGACCAAGACAAACTCACATCAAAACGAAAAGCAAGTCAATCACAGATTTAACTTCAAAATCATAGTTTAAAAATTATTAGCTATTAATCACATGAAATTAGATGGTCAGGCTACCCTACGACTTAAGCTCTGAAATTTTACACAAAATTACACCTCCCAGTAATAAGTAAAACCATAAATTTTCAGCTTTAAACTCAAAGCACATTAATTCATAAAATTCCTACAAGAAATCAGCAAAAATGCACCTGAATTCATATCCGAACCAAATGAATGATTCAGGACATGAAAATTTAACACAACAAGCTACAGAATGATACAGATAACATGTCAAAATCTCGGCCCTGGACATTAACTGTGCTAATATTAAAAATTCATGCAAGATTCAGCAGTTATCGAGTTTAAATCAAAACATGACTAAAATGAACTCCAAAAATTTTCATGTTTCAACAGCATGAATATACACCCAAAATAAACATCTCAGCCAAGTTTCAGAATTTTACAACAACCAACCGATTTATAGTAATTCAAACAACTTTCTGCAGATTCAACAAATAAATTATTTACCCTATCAAACTTAGTCCAAAAATTCTAAGAAGTTAACACAGCATATAAAAATATTAGAGGCATAACATACGGAAATTTCATATCATTTAAAGCACTAACCAATTTATTAAGCTTTTAACAATATTCTGACCAGAAATCACTTCATTTATTAAAAATAGCTACAGGTCTCTAAAATTTACGAAATTTTTACATAAGGTTGGAAATGATCAGATAACATATCCCTCCAAATTTCAAGTCATTCCGAGCACCGTGCGATTTTTAAAAACTCAAACACTAAAACAGCGATATATATACTCGACAACTTAGCAATTAATTCATAACATGAAATTTCTCATCCGAATCCTTCTCGTAAGACCAAGGACTCGACATTGTTCCAATATCCACTAATTTGCACGACTTTCGAGGTCTCGTTCAATTTCTCATAATTGAAGAGATCCCGAACAACATGAACGACACATAAAATCACGATTTTTCACATATTCCAAACTGAACACATATATAAAATCGCAAGAGCACATCACGACAATAAAGCACATAACAAAATCTAATTTATATATATATATATATGATTTAAACGAGACGGGTCGACTAGGTACCGTTCTCGGGAAAAGCTTGGAAAAACGGAACGAAAAAACACGAACAGGGTCGACGGGCTCGACGGATTCACGCGTCTCGCCGGAAAGGGAGGAGCAGCAGCGGTTGTTCTCGACTGCTCAGTTGTTGCGTCGCTCGGTGCTTAACATGGAGGAGCAGCAGGCGGCGAAGGAAGGCTCGCCGGAGGAGACAGGCTCGCCGGAGGTGCTGCTGGTGATCGTGCAGCGAGGGGGAAAGCTCGTCGGAGACTTCTGTGCATGGACAGGGGTTCACCGCCGATCGCTCGCGGGGAGAAAGACTTTGCCGGAAACACAGGGACGCCGTTGGGCAGGCCAGGGGTTGCCAGAGTTGCAGGCGCGCTGAGCAGCGGCGGCAAGGGGATGGCGGCTGTGAACTCGCAAGGAAGAAGGGTTGGGGATCTACTGCTCCTCGCGGATGATGGCGCGATCTGCTGCTTCTCGCGGATGATGGCGCGACGATGGAAGGGCGGCGATTAGAGTTGCAGGGGGGAAGCTCGCCGGCAAAATAATACGAGAGGGAGAGAGATTGATGATGACAGGATTTATCTTGCAGAGGGTTACGCGATCTGCTATGGTGAGAGTGAAAAACGAAAGAGGTGGGGCGAGAGAGAAAAGAGATCGGTTTGGCTGCGGGATCGTGAAAAATCAGATTTCTCTTGCGACTGCGGCTTATGATGCGAGATAGATAGAGAATCTGATTATTTTTTTTTAACGCAAAGTAGGGTTTAATATCTTATGACACAAGCAAAAGCTCACACACGCGCAAAAGGGAAGAGTCGGGTCTTTTGGGCTGGTTCGGTTCGTCCGGACCGAAGGTTTAGTTAACTAAACGGCTCAATGGATCCCTCGGGCCGGTTCACGCGTGAGGGTTTGAGATAAAAAATTTTTGCTGTCGGGCTCGATTTAATCGCGCGATAAAATAAAATAACAACCGGGTAATATTTATTTAATACATACATTATTTTAAAATAATAATATGAATAGTCGAAAATATTAATTAGGCAATTAATTTCAATTTAGCAAACAATATTATTTAGACATTCAATAATAATATTAATATTATCACAATAATAATAAATATCAATAACAATAATAATAATAATAAAAATTCCTAGATAATCCATAAACGACTGGGGCGCTACAGTCTACTCACCTTACAAAGAATTCCGACCTCGGAATTCGAAATACAAAACTATGACACGATACAAACGAGAAAAAGAGGGGACAACATCAATACATGAAATTTCGGTACCTTCCACCGAATTTCAGTTTCCTTCTCCCAAGTCGTCTTGCCTTGACAACCCCCACTGGACTTGACGAGTACCCCTCCCGGCCTTTCCCTAATGGACCCTCTATCCCAATAGGTCACCGGTACCTCCAAACGGGTAGGATTCTGCCTATCACGCAGCTCGTCACATCTCACATGTACTCCAAGATCACGCACACGTTTCCTCCATCAAGAGGCACATAACGTGTCATGCATCCCCGCGAGTTCCGGTGGTGGAGTCAACCATCAGGCTAAAACATCGACTTGGTCGGGAATCAAAAATAGGACTGAGTACTCGTGGCAGTAACCAAAACAACGGCATACTCCACCTCCATCTGTACCAGCCACCTCGCATGGTACCATTAGGATTGCCGCTAGATAACCATCGTTACCAGCGTACCTCCCATGGTAAGGAATTCTCACACTCTACTCATCTATTAATACACAAGACCCTAATCGGTCCCTTCGTGTGTCGATAGCATACTCCAACAAAATCAACATATAGGGTTGACTAGTTGTATTGAGCTTCCATCTCGTGCCTGGGTCACGGTAGAAAACTCGATTACTACAACGACATGATGCGTGCGTCCTTATAAAACAGGCCGCCACGGAATCCATACGGATGGGCTAACAATCCACAAAAACACTATATCCTCAACACCGATACCTACAGAACACGCGGCTCTGTTTGATACCGTTGTCAACAACTCTTCCCTTGCCGACTCGAATAACACCTCGAATGCGGTTTAGGAAATATCGACTAGATGTTCAAAAACAATCTCCTATCGCAGAATCGGTTTCACGATTAGGGATGCTCGATATTCCCATACTAACGATCTAACACCAATACTCTCTCACTCTTCGTAGGTCTCGATCCCTACGAAGTATACATAGTCTCCAACCAAGACTCGGGACACTGCCTGAAATCGATGAGGGACCTAAATCTCGCTATCTCGAGAGAATTTCGCATAAGACAAAGGAAAACTAATCGACAAGCCTCACATATCGAGAGTCATTGATTAGGGATTTCATACAACGGTTCGGTTGGAGTTTAAGGCATTGTCACCCGAGAGATGACATACACACAGGCGCTGCATAAGCGGGGTGCCGGGACGTGTGCATGCACCTGCTCAGATACCAGTTGCAAGGTCAAGGTTTGGCCATACACACTGGCTTAGGGAGTTCCTGCGTTCGGTGATGGCGGCGGAAGCTCTCGTGTGAGTCAACGGTCGGCCACTGCAGTTGGCCTTACGTCTCTCAGCAAGGGCATGCGGGCTCGCCACCACTTCGCGTGGCTACACCCATCCAGGTTCGGCGTTCAGTTCAAGGTATTTACCAGAAATTTCAATTTCCGGGTTCATAATCTCCTAGGTACTCAGATAAGAAAAAGGGGGGGTTTCCCTACAAGGCTTTCCCAACCACAACAATTTAAGCAACACTATTGAGCTACAATTTCCCATAGAAATTGAACATTGGCATCACTGCCCGGAAAAATCCTAACCTCAGCGGTCATCGCCGAACATTAGAATGGTTAGCTCGCTTGACCCTTCCGACTAACAATGTCGGCCATCACGACAGCTTTTACTCGGGTAGCTAATCATGCCGGCGGTCCTAAACGAGATCGACCACATATACAACTATAGCCTCCACACTTCGAGGTCTAGCGTAAAGCTTCTCTCGCAAGTGTTTCCAGCTAACATCATAATACCAACCAGATTAAGACACATAGGGTACATATACATGAAAATTGACGAAAAGCTAAATTTTGAAAATTCACAATTCATTTTGGGAAACATAAACATGAACGAGCACAAATTTTCAGCATGCGTGTTGAATTTAAAATGCATATAACTTTCAGTCTACAGGTCATATCATGATGAAACGACTTGAAAAATATCTCTAACTCATGCCTCTATCACTTTCATGAAGAACACTCAGGCAGATAAATCATTTAAAGGCACATAATACAGCAAACATCCAAAACATGGGTGCAGTGGATAAATAAAGATTTACAGGTTGACAGGTTCTCAGTGTATGCACAATAACTGAAGCTACAAACATGATATTACTAAAATTCAAAAACCCCATGGTAGCTAACTCAATTCTCTACAACTTATTTGAAGACTCCATTCGCAAACTATAACATTATCAATAAGTTTGATTATAAAACATTTAATTTGCAAAAACAGCCAGAGAACAATTTTTCGAAAATACAGCACCTTAGTAAAATAGCAACAACTCAAGCTACACAATTCCAATTCATACAAACTCACAACATACATAATCTACACATAGAAATATACAGATTTCATGCAGACTACTGTTTCATAGGAACGCGTTTAGGTCACCTAAACAGAGTACATATTCAACATTTAAACAAAATTCTGGTTTCATAAAAAGTGGGTGTACATCCCACTTAGAAAAATTATATAAAATCAACTAGAACTCCAAATCATATATACCCAAAACCTGCAGAAACTACACAAGGAAAGCTACAAATTTCATGAAGAGAATGTTTACATATTGTAATGCCCCATTTGATTATTGAATAATTGGGAATTGTTTATTATTTATTATTATTATTATTATTTACCTTTATTTATGTTGTTATTATTATTGATTAAATGTTAAATATTACTAAATATCTATATGAATTATCTGTAAAATTGCGATTAAATGACTAATTGTCTAAATATTATTTAATTGTCAAATTGTCATTAATTTCCTAATTGTCTAAGTGTTATTATTTAAAATGTATATTTGTGTGTATCATAAATATAAATAATATCCGGCTTAATTATTTTATCGTGCGATATAAATTCTCGAGTCGAACTGATTTAATTTTACGTCTAGTCGGGCCCGAGAGCCGAATCGTTTCATTAAACCAGCCCCGACCCGCGAGCCCGTCAAACCCAACCGGCCCGCAAGTGTGTGTATGTGTGTCTTGGCCAACAAGACTTTTGACCTAGTCTTGTTATATGTCTCGCTCGTTCATAATTTTCAGAGAAGCCCGCAGCATTTTAATGTTCTTTTTTTTTTCTTTTCGATCGCGCAACTTGAGCAGAATCGATCCCAAAATCCTTCGCTCAAATCTGTCGATCGATCCCTTCTCCTCTCAAAAACTGTTCGACCATATTCCTCTCGCCATCGTCTTCACCAAATCGTCATCATCCTTTCCTCTGATTTTTCCCATCGCCGCCGATCTACAAGCCGCGACCACCCAGATGCGCCGTGATCAGCGCCTCTGTCACGCCGCGACATCGGATTCCCTCACGCCACGACTCCCCAGCAGCGAGCTCTAACAGCCGCGACGAGTTCTCTTCAGAGGCCGCTGCTTCTCCTCGATCGCCCCTCCGCCGATAGCTGCGATTCCGGCGAGTTTTCTCTCCCTCCGCGAGCAGCCCGTCGCAATCAGTTTCCGGTGAATCTCATCCGCGCAGGCCTTCCACCGCAACAGCAACTTCGCGGGCGACCCTCACGTTAGTGCACAGGCCTCAGAACGGCAGCAATCAGCCGAGACTGAGGTGACCTCAGTCCGAGCAGCAACCACCGGCCCTTTTCTGGTGAATCGAGCACCCCCGAGAGTGGGCTTTTCGAGGCTGAACGATCCACAACCGAGACCTTCAGCAGCTGTGGGCCCGCCATACTCGATCGCAGCCACCGGGAGCGACCACGTGCGCTCAGGCCGCCGCGAGCAGCCATCCTTGAGCCACTGTTTAATTTGGACGTATCGTTTATGTGGTGTGTTCTTAGTTGTGGAATATGAATTCATGTTCAAATGTCATTCGTATGTGATCTATGAATGCCTATGTTAATTTTGTATTCATGAGATTAAATATGTTGAATGTGTGGACGAACTCTTCGATTCTGTGAAATCGAACGAGACCGCGTCGATTCGTGATATAGTCACTGTGGATTGGAACGTTGTATTGTCCTTAGTCTTATGGCGAAGACTTCGGACGAATTCGTCGTAGGTTATGAATTAATGAACTTGTATGGTCGCTGTTTTAGTATATAAATTATGATAAATTCTGTACTGCTCGTATTAATGTGAAATTTTATGTGCTCGATCCTCTTCTGGAAATACATATTGTGTAAACATTTCAGATTTAAATAATAAGTTTAGCTATTTTTAATAATTGTTTGAAAATCTGAGCAGAATCTCATAAAATGCATATTAAATTCTGTTGTGCCTCAAAACTTATGAAATTCGAGTATGTTTCTTTCCTGTATGTTTTCTAGGTCGTGTTAAAGTTTTAGAATTTTTGGACTTTGTTTGCTATATTTAAAAATTATTTGTTTTATTCTTCAGCTTCATAATTTAATTTTAGTAAATTGAATTCTTGCTGGAAAATTCTGAAACTTTACTGAGATACTTATTTTAGGTACTTATTCATGCTGTTAAAATGTGAAAATTTTTGGAGTTCATTTTGATTCGATTCCGATTTAAATTAGATAAACAGCTGAATCTCGTTTGAATTTTTAAAAATACCAGAAGTTAATGTTAAGGGCTGAGATTTTTATATGTTGTTTATATCATGCTGTAGTGCATTGTGTAAAATTATAAACTCCTGAATCATTCATTAAGTTTGAGTATAAATTCATGGCTCGGTTTTGCTGATATCTTGTGAGAATTTTATAAAATAGTGTACTTGGGATTTGAAGCTGAAAATTTGTGTATTTACTTAACTCTGGGAGGTAAAATTTATGTTAAAATTTCAGAGCTAAATTCATATGGCAACCTGGTCAACTCATTTTTGTTATTTAAACTTGTATAATCGTAAATGTGGTTTTTAGAATGAAAACTGTTAATCGACTCGTCATTTGTTTCATTAAGTGTTTGACTTAGTCAATGTGTATGATTGGATTATGTGAACTCCCATGTGTAATTGATTGAGTCTAGATGTCGAGTCTTAAGGTTCCAACGTCCACAGGACTTGACGAACACCTTAGTTGAATCAAGTTCGACTAAGTATGATTGTGATTTTTTCGTCTAAGTCAGAATAGATGTTGATTATAGCATCTGGACTTAATGTAGGTGTTTGACGAGCCGACTCGCAACCTATTTGTGCTTTCGTGATTGTCTCCTTTCCGCGACCAGGTGGGTTATTCAAAATTTCTTATGCATTAAATTCTTTATGAAAGTCGAATGGTATGATCAATGTATGCATGTGAACCTGTAACCTTCGATGTGTGCGGTTTCGACCTTCGAACGGTTATCCCCGTCGTTGTGTGCGGTTTCGACCTTCGACGGTGCCTAATGATAGGCAGTCTCCCTAGCCTAATGATAGGCAAGGCCGAGGGGAGTTGTACACCCTTCGGTATTTACTCCCATTGTTGTGTGCGGTTTCGACCTTCAATGGCTAATGATAGATGTGCACATGAGTAAAAGGTTATGATTAGGAGATGTGATATTTGAATGATTCGTGTTCATGCTGCGACCATACTTATCTGTCTTAATACATTATTTATTGCATAGCGGTGAGCACTATTTTTTCCAACTATGCTCATCCCCACCTGAAATTCACGTTTCAGGTTAAGCAAGGCGGACACGGCGGCAGGATGGCGAGTGGATGGTTATATTTACATTATTTTCTTCTGTTTTATTTTGAATAAGTTAACCCGAACTAATGAACTTGGAAATGTTGGGTTATGAACATGTTATTTCATTTCAGACCATGTCGTTGAAATTATGTTGGTTTGAACATATGATTTGGTTCTTTTCATGGAACTATGTTTGGGTATTCATATTGAATGTGTCATTTGGATATCATGTGAACTGTTGATTTTAGGACAATGAAGTCCATGTGAAGAACCGGGTAATGTATACCCGTGCGGTTTCAAATATGAATTGAAATCAAGATAATGCCCTAATGATATGGATTTTGAAAAATGAGTTTCGAAAATGTTAACCTGATTTTTGAATAAGCCATGGATTATTTCTTAAATCAAATGGGGCGTTACACATATCATCACGTTAAAGGCATCAATTCAGAGCATATATTTTATGCATACACACAGCCGCTGTTTCAAAACCCTGGGCATAAATCCAACTTAGAAAAATCATATAAAATCAACCAAAACTCCAAATTGCATAATTCTAATTCTTACGGGCAGCTTACATCATATACTACATTTGTCATGAAGAACACATTTCCATTCAGGCACGTTAAGATTATCTAAAATAGTCATGAACTAAAATCAAATCCTTCTGCCCGAATTTATCAAAACAGCATGCTCGACGAACTTTGAAAAATCATAACAAATTCATTTTAACTCCACATCACAAAATTCCAAAACTCACAGAAACTTCATTCAGAGCACTACAAATCTCATGAAGAACACTTGCCCAAGAAACAGCTTCTTGGTTGGCAAAAACAGAGTACAACTGAGGCTCAAAATTCGGGTTTTCATGCCTTTAACAACTCAAATTGATCACACAACAACATAGCCTCGATATCAATACTTTAAGACATAAACATCAATACCAACACGTTGTCCGAGGTCCCACTCGGTCTTATTAAACAAGATAGAAAAAAATAAAGTCTTATGCCTTTCACTTGAATTTTTACATCTTTTGGTTTGATAATATATAACAATTCACATTAATACATAAATTCAACCTCAATCATCGAAGATCACATTTATATCAAATGAACCCGACCAAACCTATCATGCTATAAACGAGACTCTCAACCTAATACACTTATCTCATCATATCACATAAAGGGAAATAAAAAAAATCACATAATCCTTATTTCTTACCCAACTAACCATGCTTCGAGCTAGCATGAACTCACCCTTACTAAGGCACAAGAGACATTAAACACATCACACACCAGAGGGTGAACAGAGGCCATGAACATCCATAAAAATGGCAGCCTATAAGATAATGACTCATCTCATAATTTTCGAAACCTGGCAAAGGTCCGAAGAGGGAGAATACATTCTCGGTTCTCATTGACCGGGTCCTCATTTGAAGACATTGAATATAATTATATAGCAAGGGAAACTGCTATGGGCATAACCTATCTCGATAACAACATATTGAAACTCATAACGAGGAACCTCTAGAGTCCGAACGTAACTCTATATCACTAGAGTTCAACATCAAACACTAGAGTTCAATCTGATTAAAGGTGGATTGACCCTAAGCCCCAAATATCAACAATTGATATCATAAGAAGTTTCATTTCTACTTATGCAAAAATTTAAACTTCACATTTAACATCATAAGTATTTCTCGATACTTATTTAAACACATACCTTAAGCAGCGCGGCGTGACGAAGACGAGTGGTCATAATTCAACATCTAAACATATAATCACCTATAAACCAGTCTACAGAAACGCAGACTGGCTCTGATACCAAACTGTAACGCCCCACTTTATTTTAAAAGATTTATCGAATTTATTTAATAAAAATCACAATAAATTTTTTGCCAACTTTGATTTAATTAAAAACTCAGTGGGCGCTACTCAAATTTACCAAAGCCTTTAACCAAAAAATGCAAACGTATCAAATAAAGACAACATGCAAGAATAATAAATCATAAACCAAACTGGCATTCATTAAGTTCCAAATCATAAAGACAATTCACAATTCCAAGTGCAAAACGACACAGTCATAATATCTCAACATAAATGAGCGGAAGCAAATAAATAAGTGATAAATAAAAGCATGACCACCACCCGTCTTGTCTCGTCACCCGCCGACTGCTTAACCTGCATCCGTGAAGAGCAGGTGGGAGTGAGTACAATTAACTATCATACTCACACTATGCATATGAATAACATAATAATGGTATGGTCGCAGCATGAACATAAACAATAAAATCATGTCACATCTCTAGCCACATCAATGACTATAGTCTCATCAAAGACTCACTCATGTACATCTATGCTCATCAAAGCTAAGCCATGCCATATTAGTGAAATATGGGAGTGCGTGCCACATCAATGACACGGCCTTCTCATAGGTCTTAATGAGATTTACCTCACTGGGTAACCGTATCTTATCATACGGGGACAACCGTACCGATGGCCATCAAGCTCACATCGATAGGCTACATGTTCATTTTCATACATAGATCACACCAAACTTTCATCACAATTTAAAATCACACATATGCATAGATAATTTTAGAAAAACCCACCTGGATTCGGACTGATGACAGCAATTCAGAAAAGACATAGGTTGAGGCTTGACTCCTCAAACACCAACATTATGTCAAGATCCTACAATCAATATCTTGATTTAATCGGAAAACACAAAACAGACCTAGTCGAACTTGTTTCGACTAAGTAGTCCTGTGGACGTTGGAACACTAAGACTCGGCACTAAACTCGACCAAACCACATATGGGAGATATAATAATTCCATCTAAGGATAGACCAAGACAAACTCACATCAAAACGAAAAGCAAGTCAATCACATATTTCACTTCAAAATCATAGTTTAAAAATTACTAGCTATTAATCACATGAAATTAGATGGTCAGGCTACCCTACGACTTAAGCTCTCAAATTTTACACAAAATTACACCTCCCAGTAATAAGTAAAACCATAAATTTTCAGCTTTAAACTCAAAGCACATTAATTCATAAAATTCCTACAAGAAATCAGCAAAAATGCACCTGAATTCATATCCGAACCAAATAAACGATTCAGGACTTGAAAATTTAACACAACAAGCTACAGAATGATAGAGATAACATGTCAAAATCTCAGCCCTGGAAATGTACTGTGCTAATTTTAAAAATTCATGCAAGATTCAGCAGTTATCGAGTTTAAATCAAAACATGACTAAAATGAACTCCAAAAATTGTCATCTTTTAATAGCATGAATATACAACCAAAATAAACATCTCAGCCAAGTTTCAGAATTTTACAACAACCAACCGATTTATAGTAATTCAAACAACTTTCTGCAGATTCAGCAAATAAATTATTTACCCTATCAAAATTAGTCCAAAAATTCTAAACATTTAACACAACTTATAAAAATATTAGAGGCATAACATACCGAAATTTCATGTCATTTAAAGCACTAACCAATTTATTAAGCTTTTAACAATATTCTGACCAGAAATCACTTCATTTATTACAAATAGCTACAGGCCTCTAAAATTTACGAAATTTTTACATAAGGCTGGAAATGATCAGATAACATATCCCTTCAAATTTAAAGTCATTCCGAGTAGCGTGCGATTTTTAAAAACTCAAACACTAAAACAGCGATATATATGCTCGACAACTTAGCAATTAATTCATAACATGAAATTTCTCGTCCGAGACCTTCTCGTAAGACCAAGGACTCGACATTGTTCCAATATCCACTGACTTGCACAACTTTTGGGGTCTCGTTAAATTTCTCATAATTGAAGAGATCCCGAACAACATGAACGACAAATAAAATCACGATTTTTCACATATTCCAAATCGAACATATATATAAAATCGCAAGAGCACATCATGACAATAAAGCACATAAAAAAATCAAATATATAAATATATATGATTTAAACGAGACGGGTCGACTAGGTACCGTTCTCGGGAAAAGCTTGGAAAAACGGAACGAAAAAACACGAACGGGGTCGACGGGCTCGACGGATTCACGCGTCTCGCCGGAAAGGGACGAGCAGCAGCGGCTGTTCTCGGCTGCTCAGTTGTTGCGGCGCTCGGTGCTTAACATGGAGGAGCAGCAGGCGGCGAAGGAAGGCTCGCCGGAGGTGCTGCTGGTGATCGTGCAGCGAGGGGGAAAGCTCGTCGGAGACTTCTATGCGTGGACAGGGGTTAACCGCCGATCGCTCGCGGGGAGAAAGACTTCGCCGGAAACACAGGGACGCCGTTGGGCAGGCCTGGGGTCGCCTGAATTGTAGGCGCGCTGAGCAGCGGCGGCAAGGGGATGGCGGCTGTGAACTCGCAAGGAAGAAGGCTTGGGGATCTGCTGCTCCTCGCGGATGATGGCGCGATCTGCTACTTCTCGCGGATGATGGCGCGACGATGGAAGGGCGGCGATTGGAGTTGCAAGGGGGAAGCTCGCCGGCGAAATAATACGAGAGGGAGAGAGATTGATGATGACGGGATTTATCTTGCAGAGGGTTACGCGATCTGCTATGGTGAGAGTGAAAAACGAAAGAGGTGGGGCGAGAGAGAAAAGAGATCGGTTTGGCTGCGGGATCGTGAAAAATCAGATTTCTCTTGCGACTGCGGCTTATGATGCGAGAGAGATAGAGAATCTGATTATTTTTTTTTTAACGCAAAGTAGAGTTTAATATCTTATGACACAAGCAAAAACTCACACACGCGCAAAAGAGAAGAGTCGGGTCTTTTGGGCTGGTTCGGTTCGTCCGGGCCGAAGGTTTGGTTAACTAAACGGCTCAATGGATCCCTCGGGCCGGTTCACGCGTGAGGGTTTGAGATAAAAAATTTTTGCTCTCGGGCTCGATTTAATCGCGCGATAAAATAAAATAACAACCGGGTAATATTTATTTAATACATACATTATTTTAAAATAATAATATGAATAGTCGAAAATATTAATTAGGCAATTAATTTCAATTTGGCAAACAATATTATTTTGACATTCAATAATAATATTAATATTATCACAATAATAATAAATATCAATAACAATAATTATAATAAAAAAATTCCCAAATAATCCATAAACGACTGGGGCGCTATACCATCGACCTGCTCGAGCTATCCATCCGCCCTCTCTTCAACGACTCAACACTTGGATCGACCACCCATCCCGAAGACCTTAGTCATGGTAGATTTTTTTAGGCTTTGGAGCCACCCATTAACGCCTGCCCAACCCGCTCATAAGACCCTTCGAACATACAACCACCCAGCCCGAAGGCCTTTGTCATGATGGATTTTTTGTTGGCCTGGCACACCGTTGGGGCCGAGACCACCCAGCCCGAAGGCCTTAGTCATGGTGAATTTTTTGTTGGCCCGACACCCCACTGGGACCGAGACCACCCAACCCGAAGTCCTTAGTCATGGTGGTTTTTTAGGCCTCGGGTCCATCCATTAACGTCTTCCCGGCCCGCTAAAGGGCCTGTTTGAACAGACGACCAATCAGCCCGAAGGCCTTAGTCATGGTAGATTTTTTGTTGGCCCGACCCAGCCCGAAGTCCTTGGTCATGGTGGATTTTTAGGCCTCGAGGACACTGATTAACGTCTTCTCAACCCGTTAATGGGACTGTTCAAACAGACGACCACCCAACCCGAAGGCCTTAGTCATGGTGGATTTTTTGTTGGCCCGACCTACCGCTGGGGCCGAGACCATCCAACCCGAAGGCCTTAGTCATGGTAGGTTTTTTATTGGCCCGACCCACCACTGGGGCTGAGACCACCCAACCCGAAGGCCTTAGTCATGGTATATTTTTAGGCCTCGAGGCCACCCATTGTCGTCTACCCGGCCCGCTTATGGTACCGTTTGAACAGACGACCACCCAGCTCGAAGGCCTTAGTCATGTTGGATTTTAGACTCCCAAACAACTCGAACACTTTGACCTGCCATTGAGGTCAAATAGAAACACACGGAACACAACAAGATAGAACAGTAAACGATCATTTTCATTAGTGTCACCGAATGTATAATTACATCGAACAACATAAAAAAAAAAAATCAAAAAAATCAAGCATATTTTTTTACCTCCCTTTCCTGTTTGTACATGATGACCTGCGTTGCCGCTTACTCCCTACTACCCACTCCACACCATAACCAAGCAATGTATATAAAAATCCAGTCTACATGCCCATGCATTTTCCTCAGCAAGAATTCAAAAAATACCACAAGTCTTATTTTATCCACATCATACAATTTGCAATTTCGATAGCAATAAGAACAAGAGATGAATAAATCAAAGTAGTCAAATTTGTATCTCCTGAATCACGTATATTTTCCTGATCAAGAATGAGATAAATTAATCTTCGTTGGCCCTTATGTACAAAAGGCCACGCAACCACCTTTCCACGACCACGTGCTTTTATACCACACCTCAATCTACAAACAAGCCTCTTTACCAAGATATGTAACTACATACATAAGCACCCACTCAAAGATACACTCCATCATAATTTCACAGAACCATAAATTCACAAAAATTACAACAAACCATGTTTCGCAGATACTAACAACAATTAAACCTATACACATTTTTCGACCCCATCCCAAGACCATAAAAAATCATATTAAACCACTTGCTCACCACACAAAAATTCAAATGTGTTGCTCCCAGTACCAAACTCATTAATTTATTTTTAATCCACCTGTTTGAACCCACCGATAGAGATTGATAAACGCAACAACCACATGACAAAGACATTTTTTTAATTGAAACTACAACTTATATCTATTTTCAACCAGACTTGTTTAATTAATGATCTATAAAATATAGTTCGCCTCTCCAAGTGCACCAAACAAACCAACTCATTTTTCAATAATCACCAATTTAAAATTCTTCAGACCCATAATTTAAATTAACAACACACCTGCACCATGATAATGTTAGTGTTATATACTAAAAGCTTGGCTTTGAATGATATTACACTTTTGCCCTTTATGAATTACACAAGTTTTATGTTCTATTTTTTTGCACTTAGATAGAATGAGTCATCATTTGGTGAATAGAAGATCATTCTATCAGTTACTTGCGAAACAAGAATTGTGGTTCACAACTTAGATGGAAATGAGCACCCCATCCAAACGGTTTTAGTGTCAACGGTACAGTTGGTCTTGACTGATTAGTTGCACTAGTACATTTATGTATTGAACAGGATCCCAGAGAGGAGAAGTTCGTTTTATACTGATTGCCGTAACGAACTAGGCCTTAGTTAATTACTGCGTTCTCTTAACCCGTAGATATTAAACAGACATATTTATGCAGTACATATTACATTGATTCACTTGGGTGAGGTTCAATTCGCTGGACTAATATTCTTACTATCTTGGGTAATATTGTTATATGTATGATGTGCTGTTAGGATATTTACGGTCACCATGTGCGTTAGTTTGATGATGTTCCCGAAGTGAGTTCATGAAGGATTGTTATGCTAAACCCTGCAGGTGGAATATGTTCCGAAATAATAATAATGCGATGAACGAGCGCTAGCTTTGGTAATGAATTATATTAATTAATTCTTGATTGTCAGTAAATTAATTAATAGACATTATATCTTAAACAATGGGAGGTAATTCGGCTAATTATAATTATAGTCTCAAATGTAATTTGAGCTAGGAAAATGGAGTGCAATAATATTACGTTAATGGACTGTAATTTTATTTAAGTAATTGGAGGAGTGGGTTTGGCCCACAGTTAATCCATTACTTAAGAAGCCTTATTCCTATTCTCCTAAGGATCCTTATTGTACCTCTATATATGCATCTTTAAGCTCATGAGCAGATAAGAGACACACATAATTAACGTGTATCGTCCGTCCCCTCTCATCTCTCTCTCTAGATCTCATTCGAGCTTTATCTTCTTCCCGTTGCTTCACCGGTACGAGTTGAAGAGGTGTTTGAATAATATAGAAGAAGATCCCGATGGTAATCGAGACCCCGTGATCATCTGCAGAAGTCGACGAACCACGACCCGAAGTCCGAGTATCGCCAACCGCCGCGATTAGCCGACGTCGACCGCCGCGACCCGCCGGCGACACGACCCCGCCGTTCGATCCCCGTGCATCCGTGTGATCTCGGCAACCTCGTGACGTGCTATTCTCGATCATCCCGAATTTGACAGATTCAGAAAATTTGAAGCCGGAAGTTTTCTACGTCAAATAGATTTGCTACGCATAACGAGATCTCATAGATCCCAACGAGTGGTATCAGAGCACTTGGTTAATTCTTTTTGTACAAAGTTCGAATTTTTACGGCTTTATTTGACAAGATGTGTTCAAATGCAGCCATGTATATTGGATTGTATTCGCATAATTCGGTTTTGCAGGAATTAGTCAATCCTCTATTATTGTCGATTATGTGTTTGATAAATGTTGTTGAATGTGATATTTGGTTTTAAAGTTGTTTTTAAAGTCTCGGGCATGTCGAGGATTTGATGGATGAATGTTTGTAATAATTATGAGCCCGGTGGTTGACCGGATAGAATTAATTATTTGTATAGGAAACATGTACATCAATTGTTAGATCTAGGATCGAATTATGTAATTTTGTGAATTATATTTTTTGTGTTGTGATCGTGTGTTGAACTGGGTCCGAGGAACTGACCGACGGCCAGGCGGCGACGCGTGGTGGTGAATGGCGGCCAACGGTGACCCGGTCGACACAACTCGTGTGGCCCGGCCGCGCGAGAAGAAGAAAAAAAAATGAAATTCGGCGAGTTTCAACCGACGGGCCGACGGCGGCGGCAGCGGTAAGGACGATGACCGGCGGCTGATAGGGGCTGAGGTGGTTTTCTTGTTGGACAAGCAGTACAATATCAATCAGGATTCTCCTGTAGTGGGAGTTCCAGTTGGACAAGGAAAGAAACTAATTAGGTTTTCTTGTTTGAGGAGACTCAATAACTAATAGTCATAATAGTGGATTTATTTATTTAAATTCATTATGCCAATTAGTTATTTATTTATTTATGCATGTTAATTAATTAATGCTTTTGCCTGGGATTAATTTGAAATTGCATGAATAATTATGCATGTTAATTAATTATTGTTTTTGCATGGAATTAATTTAGAATTGCATAAATTATTATGCATGTTAATTAATTAATGCTTTTGCATGGGATTAATTTAGAATTGCATAAATATTTAAACATCTTCATTTAAATAATACTAAGTTTGAGAATGGATATTAAATTAAAGTTAATTTCAAAATTCCTAAAGCCTCTATTTCTAATTTGTCGGTAAATTAATTAATTGAAGTATAGGCTCTCTCTGGGGTGACATCACTAAAATTAATTGTAGGAAATTATCAAGACGAATTTCTAATTAGACGATTATAAGCAGTCTTATGAGAGCCTACGGGCCTCCTCTTTGGGGACGTATAACCAAATTTAATGACCTTAGGATCGAGAAATGAGATTCACTTAGAATGCGATTTAATTTATTAACCCCCTCGCGGTCCCTGAATTTTATTGCATGGTCAAAAGGAGACCGACTATTAATTTCGTTCGTCATGAATTTGGTTTTGGCTTATGGAAATTAATGGGTTCTTGCAAAGCCCTTCTCCGGCGAATGTTGAGTATGTAGGATTACCCTCGTATCATGCATTATTCACAGTGTTTTGAGATGTCGGTGAATTTAAGTTAATATTGTTTTGAGGATAGCAATGTTAACAGTTAAATTTGTTTAATCTGTAAAATTTATTTTCATGATTCTTAGGCTATATTATCATGTCGTTCAATCCGTTATCTGTCATTCTAAAAGAAAATCAGCTTACTGGTCCTAATTACATTGTGTGGAAGAGAAACTTAGACATTGTGTTGACTGCTGAGGGCTATAAGTTTGCGATCAATGAGGCTTGCCCGCCAGAGCCCGCGGCCGATGCTCTAGACTAGGAGAAACAGGAGTATGCTCGGTGGAAGAAGGCTGATGAGATGGCGAAGTGTTACATACTGGAATCTATGTCGAATGTTCTTAAACATCAGCATCAGTCTATGACCACTGCGGCAGATATAAACTTCTCAATCTCATGAATCTATTCGGACATCAGTCTAGGGCTGCTAGGCAGGAAGCCTTGAGTGCTCTGATGAACACGCGCATGGCCGAGGGCACACTCGTAAAGGAGCATGCCCTAAGGGTTATGGCGCAACTCAATGAGCTTGAAGTCATGGGAGGTTTTATTGACGGGAAAACTCAGGTTGTTATTATGCTCCAGTCTCTGCCGAAGAGCTTTGATCAATTCTGGTTGAACTACAACATGCACAAGATGCATATGGCTCTTCCAGAACTATTGGCTGAGCTTTAGTCGACAGAAGCCTTACTCACTCAGAACCCTCAGGTGCTAGTCGTCGAGCAGGCTGGACCTTCCAGACCTCACAAGGGCATGAAGAGAAAGAAGTCTGCAGGAAAGGCGAAGGCACTGGATGTTCTGGTTGCTCCGCAACAGGCCCCTCAGGCTGTGGCAAAGAAACCAAAAGGACGATGCCACAAGTGCAACAAGTCAGGACACTAGAAGGTCGACTGCCCTCTACTCAAGAAAGGTAACTCTCTTATTAATCTCGTAGAAACATGTTTAGCGGTTGTATCTACCAGAAAACTGGATCCACTGGTCATGTCTGCAATTCTTTGCAGTGGTTCCAGGAAACCAAACGACTTAAGGAGGAAGAGATCAACGTGTACATGGGCAATACTCTGTTGCAGTAGGAGACGTTACTTTATCGTTTGATAGTAGTAATTTGGTTTTAAGACATTGCCTTTATGTTCTGAGTTTTAGAAAGAACCTTGTTTCAGTTTCTAAACTTGTTTTGGATGATTTTTCATTTACGTTTGATGACTTGGTTATTATTCGTTACGAAAATCATTTAATTTGTTTTAGTTCATTAGTTGGCAATTTGTATGTCCTTAAACCAAACTATCCCACAGTGCAACAAACTGAATTGAATAATGTCATGACTAAATCTAATAAGAGGAAGGAGTCTTCGCAGATGAATCAAGCATATCTTTGGCACCTTAGACTTGGGCACATCAACCTTAGGAGGATTCAAAAGTTAGTGAGTGGCAGACATCTCGGTCCACTAGAAGATCACTATCCAACTTGCGAATCGTGCCTAGAAGGTAAGCTGGCCAAGAGGCCGTTTTCGGCAAAGGGATATAGGAACCAAGAACTGCTAGTATTGATTCATTCTGATTTGTGTGGTCCTATGTCGATCCAGGCTAAGGTGGTTACGAGTATTTTGACTCATTTATTGATTATTATTCGAGATTTGGGTAAATTTACCTGTTGCACCGCAAGTCCGAATGCTTTGAGAAATTTGAAGGAGTATTGGGCAATTGTAGAGAAGCTTCATGGTAAAGGTATCAAGTCACTACGATCTGATCGAGGTGGCGAGTACCTCTTTCGAGAGTTCAGGACATACTTATCAGAAGCTGGGATTGAATCCCAACTGACTGCACCCGGCACGCCCCAACAGAACGGGGTTGCAGAGCGAAGAAATAGGACTCTTATGGAGATGGTTAGGTCGATGATCAGTTATTCAAGATTACCAGATTCGTTATGGAGTATGGCGTTGAATATAGCACCGTATATTCTGAACATGGTTCCATCGAAGTCAGTTGAAACTACTCCTGACGAGATGTGGAAAGGGCGTGTTTGTCCCATTTTTATTACATTTTTCATGCTTGTTTTGGTTTTATTTTTCCTCCGTTTTAGGTCGTTTCTTTCGTTCTTAGTCGGTTTTGTGTTTTATTATGTGTTTTTTCTTCATTTTGAGTCTTTAGATGTTTTTCGTTTGTTTTTCCAGTTTTCTTCGTGTTTTGTCGTTTTTGGTGTGTAGGTCGAGAGCTTCGGGCGAATTTTCTCAACAGGAAAAATTGGTTTCGAGAGAATAATTGAATAGACGAGTTCGCTAGTGACCTGTAGGAAAAAACGAAACTTAATTCCAAGTTTGGACGAGCTCAAACGAGGCCGAAACGGAAAGTGGCGCAGTGTAGCCCAAGCCGCTTCCCGCGACCGCGACCCACGCCCAGCGCCCATGCGTGCGACCTGCGACCGGCACCCGCGACCCACGAGATTTTCAAAGAGGCAGCGCCCAGCTCGCGACACACACCCGCGACCCGCGACCCCTATCCCGCAACGCGCGCGCTCCTTGCGCCCCTGCAACTCGCGAATCGCGAGTCAACTCACGAGTCGCGACCCAGTCGACCCTGTTTTTATTTTTCTTCGTTTTTTCCCATTTTTGCTCGAGTTTTTGAGCCCTATATACTTGGATGACCCCCCGAAGCTTGAAGAATAATCCCTAATTACGTTTTTCCTCTATCTCCTACTCTTAAACTTGGATTTTGATCGTTGTTTTGCTCAATTTTCTCTTTAATTTTCCGGATTAAGTTGTTCATTGGATTCGACTCTCGGTTTTCTATTAATCAGAAGTTTCTCTTTTCATCTAATCCTGGAATATGAATGCTTGGGTTCTTGAGATTGATTGTGTTGAATTTTACATGAGTAGCTAATTCGTTTCGCTAGGGATAGGGGATGATGAAGATGTTTAGAATTTGATTGTAATTATCATGCTTGTTGATCGTTCAATTTATACGAGCTGTTCTTAACTAGGGTTTATAATTATCGTGCATTGAGTGTTGAATATTGTTGAAGAGTGACACTTCGATTTGCATATGATTTCTAATTGAATACGATTCGTTCTTGTTTGATGTTTTAAAATCTAACGAACTAGTTGATTAACAATCGTTTATGATAATTTAATCGACTCTTACAATCGAAAGGGGAGGAATTGATCGATTTAGGCTCGTATGAAATAGGCTTGTTCGGAAACGTATTGTCTATGTATTGTGTGATTTATGTGATTTACCGTCTATGTTACCATCTTGTTACAAAGAGTTATTGAGGACTAATCTCTAGACGTTAGGTTGCTCGAGTCATTTAACAGAATGGTCTTAGCTTGATATTTGCATTGGTTTGAGAATCGTCATCCCTAATGCCCTAGATTCTTATCATTGTTTGATCATCATCTTTGCTTTTAAAATCGATTTTGAGTTGTTTGAGTTTTCTTTCGTAGTTGATAATTAAAGCCAACCATTTTGATTAGAATGTTTAGGTTTATTTTCTCTTTTTGTCTTAGAATAATCGCACAAGAATATCCGGGTAACCTTCCTTGAGATCGACCCGAGGAATGAATCTTTCGATTCGGTACTCGGTAAAAAAAATATATGTTGATACAATAGGGCACAAGCCCAGTTCCTCACAATTTCGAGTATGGGGTAACCCTACATATGTGTTAGTGCAGGAACCTGACGAATTGGTGAAACGTTCGGAAGCACGAGTTTTCGTTGGCTATCCCAAGGGAATGAAAGGTAGATTATTATATAATCCCGATGATCAGAAGGTTATCGTTAGTGGGAACGCTAGATTCCTGGAAGAAGACTATATTATGAATCACAAGCCCGCGAGTAGACTTGTCTAAGAGGAGTTGAGGAGTGAAGTCGATAGTTCCCCACCGAGTGCGCAAGTAGATACATCACATAATACTCTAACACGTCACACTGAGAGTTTACCAGTTCAGATAGTACCTCGTCGTAGTGGGAGGTTTCTCATTTGCCCGACCAATGGATAGGTCTTGGAGAGTTATCGGACTCAATTCCAGGAGACCTAGAATAGGACCCAAGGACCTACAACGAGGCACTCCAAGATAAAGATGCAGATTCATGGAATGTTGTAATGAAAGCTGAAATGAGGTCAATGGACTCCAATCAGGTCTGGGATCTTGTAGAACCACCTGATGGGGTGCGACCCATTGTATGCAAGTAGGTCTATAAGAGAAAGAGAGGATCGGATAGGAAGGTGGAAACCTTCAAAGCTAGGCTTGTTGCGAAAGATTATACCCAGAAAGAGAGCATTGATTATGATGAGACCTTTTCGCCAGTAGCTATGCTTAAATTCATTAGGATTCTTTTGGCTGTAGCCGCTCATATGGATTATGAGGTCTGACAGATGGATGTCAAGACGACTTTCCTTAACGGAAACCTTCAGGAGGATATCTATATGCAGCAACCAGAGGGGTTCATTGCTAAGGGACATGAACATCTAGTGTGTAAGCTTAATCGGTCTATTTATGGACTCAACTAAGCTTCGAGATCTTGGAATATCCAGTTCGATGAGGTGATCCAGTCGTACGGGTTCACTCAATGTCAGGATGAGCACTGTGTGTACAAGAAAATCAATGGGAATGTGGTGGTGTTTCTTGTGCTTTACGTAGATGACATACTTCTCATTGGAAACAGTAAGAAGGAGTTATCAGACGTAAAGGTGTGATTGTCTAAGCAGTTCGATATGAAAGACTTAGGTGAAGCAAGACACATTCTTGGTATTATGGTCATTCGAGACCGTAAGAAGAGAATGTTGTGCTTATCCTATACTACATACATAGATATTGTCTTGGCTAGATTCAACATGCAGGATTCCAAGAAGGGTATGTTACCTTTCAAACATGGAAAAGGTCTATCCAAGGAGATGTCTCCTAAGACGTCTCAAGAGATAGAAGACTTGAAGATAGTTCCTTTTGCTTCGGCAGTAGAAAGTCTTACTTATGCTATGTTGTGTATGAGGCCGATATTAGCTACGCCGTTGGAATGGTAGCTAGATATCAAAGTAATCCGGGACGAAAACATTGATCTGCGCTGAAACATATACTCATGTATCTGAAGAGGACTAAGAAGTACATGTTAGTTTACCGTGCAGACAGCTGCCTCAGAGGCAGCGAAAAAGGCAGTTTGGATCAAAAACTTCTTAGTGGACTTAGAGGTGATTCCGAGTTTGCCACGTTGTATCACCGTGTATTGTAATAACAGTGGAGCAGTAGCGAACTCAAGGGAACCACGAGCCTACAGAGCAAGCAAACACATAGAGCGAAAATACCATCTGATACGTGATATCGTTGGTAGAGGAGACATTGATATTGTCAAGATTGCATCAGAGGACAACCTAGCTGATCCTTTCAAGAAGAGTTTGCTAGAGAAGGTCTTTGTCAAAGACGTGAAGGAATGGGAGTCAGGTGCATGGCAATAGGATCAACATAGGTCTTTTAGAATAACAAATTGATAGGACTATATTTGTAAAATCGAAAGCTTTAAGTATAAGTGGAAGATTGTTAGTGTTATATACTAAAAGCTTGACTTTGGATTATATTACACTTTTGCCCTTTATGAATGAAAATCATGTTTGATTAAAAAAGTTCTATGTTTTGTTGTTTTGCACTTAGATATAATGGGTCATCATCGGCTGAACAGAAAATCATTCTATCAGTTACTTGCGAAACAAGAATTGTAGTTCACAACCTAGATGGAAATGAACACCCCATCTGAACGGTTGTAGTGTTAACGGTACAGATGGTCTTGACTGATTAGTTGCACTAGTACATTTATGTATTCAACAGGATCCCATAGAGGAGAAGTTCGTTTTATACTGATCGTCGTAAACGAACTAGTTCTCGGTTAATTACTGTGTTCTCTTAACCCGTAAGATATTAAACAGACATATATATGCAGTAAATATTACTTTGATTCACTTGGGTGAGGTTCAGTTCGCTGGACTAATATTCTTACTGTCTTGGGTAATATTGTTGTATGTATGATGTGCTGTTAGGATATTTACGGTCACCATGTGCGTTAGTTTGATGATGTCCCCGAAGTGAGTTCATGAAGGATTGTTATGCTAAACCCTGCAGGTGGATGCTAAACCCTGCAGGTGGATTAAGTTCGGCATAATAATAATGTGATGAACGAGCGCTGGCTTTGGTTATAGAATATATTAATTAATTCTTGATTGTCAGTAATCGAATTAATTAATGGACATTATATCTTAAACATGGGGAGATAATTCGAGTAATTATAATTGAAGTCTCAAATATAATTTGGGCTAGAAAAAAGGAGTGCAATAATATTAAGTTAGTGGACCGTAATATTATTTAAGTAATTGGAGGAGTGGGCTTGGCCCACAGTTAGTTCATTAATTAAGAAGTGTTATTCCTATTCTCCTAAGGATCCCTATTGTAGCTCTATATATACATCGTTAAACTCATGAGAAGAGAAGAGACACACATAGTTAACGTGTATGGTCCGCCCCTTCTTATCTCTCTCTAGATCTCATTCGAGCTTTATCTTCTTCTTGTTGCTCCACAGTACGAGTTGAAGAGGTGTTTGAATAATACAGTAGAAGATCCCAAAGGAAATCGAGACCCCGTGATCATCTGTAGAAGTCGACGAACCACGACCCGAAGGACGAGGATCGCCGACCCGACCCGCCGACTGCCGCGACCAACCGTCGACCCGCGAAGATTCCGGCGACACGACCCCGCCGTTCGATCTCCGTGTATCCGTGTGATCCTGGCAACCTCGTGACGTGCTATTCTCGATCATCCTGAATCCGACAGATTCAGAAAATTATAAGCCGTAAGTTTTCTATGTCAAATCTTTAGATCCGTTGCGTATAGATTTACGTTTGCTATTGAATTCGTGACTTGTACATAACGAGACCTCATAGATCCCAACAAGTGGTATCAGAACACTTGGTTAATTCGTTTTGTACAAAGTTCGAATTATTTATATTTTGAAAAATATATGTTAACAATTTTATATTTTATATATATATATATATATTTTTTTTTTTTTTTANTTTGTTTCATATGTCTTATAATATATCAATTAATTGTATATCCTTATATTATATTACATATAATTACAATTTCATCATTAATATTATACTAAAATGTATAATTTTTTTATATCCAACATTTTTTAATAGAAACATTGTTTTATTATAAGAATAAGAATAATAGATATATGAGTAATGGCAATATATCATTATTTCAGTTGACATTGGGTTGATTTTGTGAGGAGATAAGAAAGAAAGCAGTTTGACAGATATGTGGAAAAAAACAAATTTGAATGATAATGATGTGAGAATATTGTGATAGACTCTTAAAAAATACGGAATGTTTTTCTTGTGTATTTGTAATAAATTAATTATATATTAGTTAGTAATTAAAAATATGAGATAGAATGAACATTAGTATATTGTTAATTTTTCATTAAAATATGACAAAATAAAGATTTTTTAGGTAATACTCTTTTTTACTATGTGTTTGTATTTAATTAATTAAATATTAGTTATTAATTAAAAATAAAAGATAAAATGTATTATATATTATTTTGCAATTAAAAATATATCAAAATAATGATATTTTAGATAGTTCCTTTTTTTTTTTACAAAAAACACGCGTCTTTTTATAGTATTTTATAGTATAGATAGATAGATATAGATATAGATTTAATCTACATATAGTTTTAGAATTAATTACATTCTATTAATAGGAGTAATCAGAGCACATAGTTCGACATCATCAAGGTGCAGTTTTCTTGGACCACCAAATCTACTAAAAGAGATTCTATTGGATCACCAAATCTAAAAGCAGGTTACACAAGCCAGCAACAGAAGAATAATCTACCAAACAATGGATATGGCAAAAAAATTCAGCAAAGCCTAACACACACCAAGTCTCTAACTATCATAGTATTTGCAAAAAGTATCCAACATTTGAAATATATAAATACAACTATTGCAACTTGACTTGTTATTTTTTCGTCTGCTTTCTCAAAATTAAATTTCACTGATATATGCTTTTGGTACAACGTGAAAATAGGAACTAGTTCACAGAGGCATACTGAACCAAAAACCTAGGTTTTCTCAAGCATGACACTCTTTATGCAATTGCTACAGTTCTGATTACAATTAGCAATGAAACTACTGATTTGCTGTATGTTCAAGTATCTCAGGTTGACTACCGAACTAAATTTGATAATCTTATTGACCATTTATCCTCCCATAAGTCATCTGCTGTATATTTAATATCCTATGCGAAATTTTCAAGACATAATATAAGAATTGTCGGCTGAACTAGAACATATACAGTCCCAGAAGCCCCTCGATGAAAATTCAGATATTGGCTGACAGACAACAAAAAGCCCAACCTTACGATAATAACATTTTGGGACAGGGTCTGGAATAAATGGTTATGCATATTACTTGGACAAAGTCTGAAATTTTGAACATGCGCTACAAAGAATATAGATTGCAGTTGATCGAGCTTGGAAGAAGGATGTAAAACAACAGGAAAAGAACTCCAAATGGTGTTTACAGGGATTTAGTCTGTTGCCAAATGAGTATACAAACAAACTCAGAGGAGCTAGAAGATGAAGCTAAAAGAGTCCAAACATGTGACAGCACCAAAGAAAAGGATTGCCATATTAGAAATATCCAGGAAAGAAAAATTAATGAACATGTCACAGGAAGTAAGCATCAGCTCGGCANAAAACAAGATTCACATGCAGACCATCACACTTAGACACGATTCACATTCAGAATATGAAATAAACATAATTGATTCATGCGGACTGCTAAGAATTTTCAAATCAATTCAGCCCCAAATCCATAAAACATTCTTTCAAAAGCCTACTCTACTCTCAGTACCAATAAAAAGGTAGATTAGGGAACATCCACTTCCATACGTACTGCAATGTGATATTAGCACTTGTTTTTGGTCATACAATCGCAACTCTACCTTATAGCAAACTTCTGCACCTTATTAAGGGTGTCAATGACCAGAACAACAAAACACGTGCACGATATGGCATGACCCGAACACAGCACGAAAAGTACAAAACAAGAAGTTTAGTTAAATTTATATTTACTATCATATCTATGATCAAATAAAATAGATAACACAAAAACATGATAGTGAAACACAACATGACACAACAGCACGATTTACCACCCCTACACCTAATAGTTGAATTGAAGAATAGCACAAAATTCGATATCCATCCAAGTCAAGATGATGAAAGGCAGAGAAGGCTTTCATTCCAAAAGGTCAGAGCCCAGCTAAAGTTGCACAGAATAAACTAATACGAAACAGGAGGGCATTCTTCAGAACTAAAAAAGGATGATATCATATTAAGCTCCAAAAGCTGTTACTGAAGATTTGAAAAAAGCTGCACTGCAAGATAATCACTACCAAAATTCAAGAAACATATACCACAAGTAACGTCCTATGCAGCATAACCAAAACAAAATAGCATCCCCACTACTGCAGTTAGAACATAAGCCAGAAAAAGAAAGCTTCCAGACGAACGAAGATATACTTACATACCAAAATTCCACACTTTTATAAGCCTTTCTTGCTACAGGCACAAGTCAAAAGGTCTCCTCCCAAGATGTTCACGAACCCCGTTTAACCAGCTTCTGGATGGAAGAATACATTTTCCTCCGTGACCCGACTGCACTAATCCCCATATCCTTGAGATCATCGAGAGTCAAGAGTGCTAACACCTCATCATCCACCTCATGGATCTCAAACAAGGGAGTGTACTTTTGTAACCCTAGTTCAGTTAACCATGCCCTCACACCATTCACATTCCTTTCCCCTTCTGTAGTCCTAACACCCCTTGCTATTTCAGTTGAATCCAAACTATTCTTGTAACCCCTCCTCTTGAATCCCTTTTTGTTATTCACATTGTTGTCATCACCACTCAAATTATCATATCCATCATCGTGACCACCAGAAGATGAATTAGGGGTAGACAGGTCAGTGTTTTCTACTACCAAATTGTTATTGGTATCTTCACCATTTTCTTCTTCCTCTTCTTCTTCTTCTACCTCCTCCTCCTCCTCTTCTTCTCCTTGTTTTTCACTCTCACCATCACTAGACAATTGGAAATTCTGATTTTCCTCAACTCCCACTCTGCGAGATTTTCGGGAAACAAATTTCTCGGAATCGGAGGGCCTAACCCGCTTCCGTTTGAAATCCCTATCCCGATTGGAGGTGTTGAAATTCCTCCAATTCCCAATAGCCACATCATCATCGCAATTGAAATTCCCCAATTTCTCACCTGTACCGGCATTAATTGGGCCATCATTCTTCTGGTTCTTCGCGAGCTGGGTCCTCACACTTCTGGGTTTCTTGACTCCTTCGGAAAGTTTCTTGATAGGGTTCAGTTGACGATGCAGCTTGCGTTGGCCAGGGAGATTCTCGTAATATGGCTCATGCAGTCTAACGCTAGGCCGACGCGTCCGCTTCGTGGGAGCGGCGTCCGTATTGGCCGCTGCCGCTGCTCCTCCGTCGTTGTGCTGCATTGCTCCCTGCTCCGCCGCAGGAGAATCGGCAGGACTTTTTGTAAAAAAAATAAAATTGTGCGGAGATATATGTGAATGGGAAAACAAAAGAGAAAGAAAAGAGCGGGCGGAGTAAGGGTTGAGGAAAGTAAAGCAAGCGAAGAGACGGGGTGCGTACTTGCGAGGTCTCAGAAATGTAGTGTGTCAATTGCAGAAGGCTTTGTGAGGGTGCCACGTTTTTTTCTATATATTTTGTATATTTACATACAGAACCATTAATTAATAACAATTATATTTATGTCATATCTTTTTCTCATCAAATCAATTTTTTTGTCAAAGTTGTATATTATATTTTTACAATATATATTTTAATAATCACCCTCTCATCTTCTATATGTTAATTACTCTTTTTATACTTTTTGGGAAATTTAAGAGAGCCTTTAAATTTATTTACCAATATAAACTATGTATCGAACTAAATGTAAAATCAGATAAATTTATGGTTATAATTGCATGTAAAATTATGAACTTTTTTAAAATTTCACATTAATCCACAAACTATTCCAAGCAAACATTATTATGGATCCCGTGCGATATACGCGTAAGATATTCGTTAATATTTATAAATTAAAAATGTTCATTAAATAATATTTATAAATTTAAAATATTAAATCAATATGTAATACAATGTAGCTATATTAATTTATTGAATATAAAATAAATTGTGCAAAGTTACATATAACATGTTTATTTAAAATTAGTATACAACTCGTACGGTGCACATAACTAATAATAAGTTACATTATATTTATTTCAAAATAAGTGTCATTTTAAAATTTTTATTCAGAAATTCGATGTGACTGCAGTGTGATTCCATAAAATAATTATTTCGGTAAAATTTAATCATATATTAAATATCTATGTGAATAATAAATATAATTATAAAACTTATATTGTTTCATTAATTAAAATAAATTTATTTTTGTATAAACTATCCAAATCAAATAATTTGAGTAGTTGAGTAACTTATTAAAATATAAATAATCCACTATTCCATTTACGTCCAATTTTAATATTGACCCGTAGTTATGAATAATTACTTATTTTGACTATCAAGTTNATATATATATATAGGGTCGCGCTCACATGAGAATGATTCTCAATGAAAGAAATGAGAATAAATCTGGACCACAAAATCTGATCATCCAATGGTCCTAATAAACTCAATTTCTTACACTCATTAAGGGTATAATAGACAATTTATCATTAAATGTGTCAAGTAGGCCCCATATCCCATTCACATAGTCTTCCACGCACAAACACTACTCACACACACGGTACACACAGTAACACGCACCCCACACAGTACACACACTTTCAGTCCCGCACACACGCACACCACCGCCGGTCCCCCGCCATCAGCCACCGTCGGCGCTGTCGCTTTCAACCTGCCATCGTCTTCCTCAACATTGACACGCACAAACACAATTCACACACACACAAATTCCGACACACGCACACACTTCACGACACACAGAGACTCCCCTGCCGGTGCTCGCCATCCACCATCGGAACCGCCGCTGCACCGCTGTCGGACCACCGCCGCTGCACCTCCGTACGCCTCCAACACTCCGATTACTGCTCCAATCAACGCCGCCGTCCGCCCTTTACCTCCGGTTAGATCCACGTCAAAAACTGAAATTCCGGCTGCAATCTAAATCACCGCCGAGCACATCCGACTTCGAGCGTTTGGAGGCCGAAATTCGGCCGCCCACGAAGAAACTCACTGACGCCGATGAGCTTGAATAATTCCAGCAAGCACAGCAAGTTACCGGCCAAATTCGATTAATACAAAACCAAACATAAATTTGCCAAACACAAAATCTAAATTAAATTTGTGAGGATGTGGCTGATCGGCGAGGTCTTCGCGTGGCTGAGAAGGTCGGCAGATGCTCTATGGCTGGCGAAGCTTTTGGGAAGGAGATGAGCCATCGAAGTGAGATTGGAAATTTTGTACCGAAAAAGAAAGAAGTGAGATTGGAAATTTAATGTAGATTTTGATAATAATTTTTATCTAAATTACAATTTAGTTCTTAGGGTCAAATCTATAATTTAATTAAAATTTCAAGAGTTTTGATATAGTTCAATTTATCCCATGGGAAAAATTTTCAATTTATATAAAATATATAAAAAATATTATATTTTTATATATATTTTTATACTTTTATACATATGTATATATCATATTTTTTCAACCAAAAATAGTCTAAAAATATTAAATAAAATTTTAGAATACTAAATATATTTTTATACAAATAGCTGCGCTTCGAGTGCACATTAGTGTTAGACGAATTGCACATCCGTGACTACCAGAATGCACTATAGCAGTCAAAAGGGACATACAAAGTTTTGGGTTTAAATTTTATATTTTAGTTCGATTATTTATTGTTACTTTTAAAATTTTAGTTTATTAACTAAAATATTAAATTAATAAATATATTTTTACATTATAAATCGATTGCCTCGTTTTTTTTTGGTTTGGTGTGGGACGAATCATTTAAAAATAGCTGCACTTGAAGTGCACATTAGTATTAGATGTATTGCACATTAGTGACCGTCACTATTTATTTATATGTAAAAATATTAAAATAATAAATATACATTTGTAATAATAAATTATTTCAATTATTTGGCTTCATTCGATCTACACTTATATCTACTAAATTTAGTTTTAAAAAATAAATATTTTATTTGTGATCATATAAAGTATTGCACTTTATATATCATCACGCTGCACTTTATCAAACAACACGTCGCACTTTATAAAACAACACGTTGCACTTTATTACCACACTGCACAATTAATGTCAACAGCTTCCACCAAAATATTAGGCAACATAAATTCAAAAAAAGGGATCTACATAATACTTTAATGTGCAATCTATTGGTTATTAATGTGCAATTCGTCCAACACTACGGTGCAGAGTGTCGGTCTATATTGTGCCGATTGAACAAACCGAACTTTTGTTATAAATCAAATTGAAACTGATCATAATTAATTGGTTTACTCGATTCAGTTAACCGAATTATCCTAAATAATTGGAGTAATTTGTTCTTTATATTAAATTTATATTTAATATGTTGAGAAAAAATAATATTATTTATTATTTTTATATTATTTTTTGTTGAGAAAAATATAATATATGTAATACCAAAATCAATAAAGTGCAAGCACGGGTACACAAACGTGCATCTAGTATAGCATTCTTGTGTATTCTATTGAACGGGTATTTTTATGTGCATTTCAATTTTAGAAAACTTTAATAATGTGCATTTTAATTAACATTATTTTACACTTATTATATAACTCATGTAATGATGATATATTTAGTAATTTTGAACTTTTGTTTAGTATTTTTATAATATTATCTGATGAAAATACATAAGAATATTTTTACAAAAAAATAATTTCGAATGCATTAATGTACAGTTATAGTGCAACCTGATATTCACTAATGTGCATTATCATATCATTAATGTGACTTTGGTCTAACATTGTTGTGCATTCCGACAATCACTAACGTGCAGTGCAATTATTGTTTATGTACCTAAATAATCAAATTTATTTATTATTTATGTTATAAAATTATATATAGTATTTTAATATTATTTATTTAATATTTTTATGTTATTTTTTGATTTACAATAAATAATATATATACTTTATATATAAAAAAATAATTTTTTATGTATTTATTATAAATTATAGATTTGGCCCAAGGTTTAAATTGAAATTTATACAAATAATCTACATTTGCAATTAAACCCTTCAATCTTATCTAATTTACAAATTTGTGCCCCACAATTTATGCTCAAATCGCTGCTCTTCTTCCTAAAAGAAAAATCCTTGCACTTCAGTCTTCACCATTCCAACTCCGCTACAGATGTGTCGTTTAGATTCTTCCGACGAGGAATAGGTGGTGACGAATCACAGGCCGTGGGCAAGGGGCGGAGGCTAAGATCTGTGGAGCCGGCGACCGTTGAATTTTCAACGTGTGTGTTTTCAGGCGACGTCGGAGATGGACATTGAGGAAGATCGGGTTTCAGACGATGACGGAGACTAAAATTGCAGGAGGATAAAGTTTTGAATTTTTCGGCGATGAGACTTATTTCAGGGAACACCGCCGACTGGAGATAGCGGACGGAGTGCGACGTTGATTGGAGAGTCAGCCGGAGTTTGTGATGCGGTGGTGGTGGCGATGGTGGGCGGCGTTGTTAGGCGGAGGCCGAGATGTGTGTGTGGTGTGTGTTTGTCCCCGTCGAGGTGGAGAAGAAGCTGCAGGCTGGCGGTGGCGGCTCCGTCGAGAACAGCGGCGATTGGTGGTGCGGTGCTGATGGACAACCGTTTGGGCTCTCGGAGGTAGCGGCTCGCCGGCGGCTGCTGTTCGCCGGCGGTAGTGACGGGAATTGGATTGACAGGATGAGAGAGAGAGTGCACATATGCTGTGGTTGATTTAGGAGGTGGGGCCCACTGTTGTAATTTGGGTTGTTGGGTTATGACGTGGGGCCCACTGAGAGTATTAGTTTTAGTTAATGGGGATGTGTAAAATATTCATATTACCCTTAATGAGTATCAACATGTGAATTTTTTTTAGCAATTAGATCATTCGATCCAATGGTCACGATGTATTCTTATTTCTTTCACTAAGACTCTTTCTCACTTGAACCCAACCCTATATATATATATATATATATATATATTAATTCTTTTAGATTTATTGTCGGTTACCTTATCGTTCATATTCATAAATTGATTCTCTAGAATTAAATTAAAAGTTTTAAATTTTATTAACCAATATTTGTTCAAATATTTTTCTGATTTTCAAGAAGAATACATACCAATTTGCCAAATTATCATCAATATCTTATGGCAAGTTATTATTGGAATATGCTAAAATTTTAGAATCATATCACCTTGATTTTATAACAAATCAACCTAAAATTTGGCTTTAAACTCATACCAAATAAAATTCATACCACTTATTTTGTTTTTGGAATTTTCAAGTACACGTTTATCCATATCAAGTAAAATTTATACCATTTAAATTCGGACATTTTATATCAAATAAAATCGCGCACTTATACCATAAACGTGAACATTTATTAATAACAACACATTTTCTACCAAAAATAAAAATGACCATTAGATACCTCAAATAAAATCGCTCACTTTAACCAAAATCAGATTTATTAATTTTGCCAACTTTATACCATAAATTGATTAATTAATTTCTAGAAGCGGGACTTTTTTTAAATTTTCAAGAAAGATTACACAGTTTATTGATTTTGAAAATTATATGTAGGATTTTAGTTTCTATTTAAGGTAAATAGAAACCTTTATATGTATATATATACACACACACACATATAGAGTTGGGATCATATGAAAATGGTAGATAGTGAAAGAAATAAGAATGAATCTGCATTATTTAATCTATCAGATCAATGGTCATAATGAACTCAAAAATATATTAATGGCAGTCAAATATATGTTGACATTCTTGTAATTAAATGTACAAATCATGGTCAAATGTTTATTTTAACCACTTAATAAGGGCAAAATAGAATTACATAAAATAACAACTCATCACCTAATTACAGTGGGCCCCACCCAAACTTACCCAACTTTACTTCTCTCTCACACAAATTCTCCCACAGGACTGCGTGTAAAGGGCAAAAGATCTTCAGCCTGCCGTGGACCACTGCTGCCGCCGCCGCAATCACCACCAACTTTGATGACGTCATCACCGTTCTTGCGCCATCTATCTATATCTCTATCCCTATCACCCAATCTCAATCGCTTTTAGAATATTTGTTAGAGAAAGCCACCGTCGGCTTCTCTTCTCTGGCGAATTTCTGTCAAGTTTCGGCTGACGGTCTGTTATTCTATCGCCAATTGCCGTCGAGTTCCGTGTCATGTACTCCGACGGCGATGGGTTCTGTAGCGACCCCGTTCGATTTATAGAATTTCTTGGATTATTCTATTTATCGAATTTTATTTATAAGATTATATTTATTGTATTAGTCGCAAGGTCGACTTAAATTCTATGTTGAAGTACTCGATCATTTTATTTTAGAACGTTTGTCGTTCGGAGATTTCTGTTTAATCGCGTAATTCGAATCTAAGCCGTTCGTTTATTGGATTTTCAGATATTGGTGGTATTATTATTATTATTATTATTATTATTATTATTATTATTATTATTATTATTATTATTATTATTATTATTATTATTATTATTANCGAGCCCTTTTGGCCGCTCCCATGACCCGCGAACCCAAGACCGGCGACCCATTTTTCTTAGGGCTTGGAGAACAAGACTTCTACCCTAAGTCTTATAAACCGTGTGATTTCATCTCTTTTTCTCATAACTTCATGCCGCTCTCTCTCTCGCAAGATCAGCTGAGAAAACATAACTCTCTCGCTCAATCTATCTCTCTCGGTCATCTTCTTCGCTGCTCATACAAAAAAAAAAGAGAGACTAGGAGGAATCGATCGCTCGTCATCCTCTCCATATCTCTTCTGAGTTCACGCGAGAAGAAAGTGAAGCAGCCCAGCCGCCGCCTACGACCAATCCCGTCAGCCCCTCTCTCGTTTCGTTTCGAGCGTCTTACCCAAGAACAGTATCGATAGCTCGAATCCCTATTATTTATATGTGTATATTATGTGTAGCTTTTGATTTTATGTGACATGTTGAATTGATTAGGTCGTATTATAAGGATTGTTGGTGGATTAATGTGATATATGGTGTTCTTGTGATGTTTTGAGTTGCTTATGATATATAGAGGTTTATTGTTGAAGTTCCATTGAGAGTTCATGAATTATCACGAAATCGCACCCTCTGTTGAGCCTCTGAAAGAGGCATGAAAAACTCGTTTTTCGAAATTATGTTCTTCATATGGTATGTAGTTCATTCTGTTGTGGTTCTGTGAATTTTGGAATTTTGAAAATCCTATTTGAAACGAGTGAGTTACAAAAATATTGCGCGAGCAGTTTTTATCAAAACCCGGCAGCAAGTTCATGTTAAATGTTTTACCTGTTTGTTGCATTTTAATGTGCTCGGATGGGTTTGTGATATTTATAAAAGTTATAGGTCCACTTCTAAGATTTCTGATAAGGTAAAATTCATGCTGATATGATGACTGTAGCTCGGTTTGTGATAAATTGAAGAAGGAAATACATGAGGTGAGTTTAACATTGACCAGAAAAGTGGTTCTCAATGTTAATTGATTTTGCTCCTTCGTAATGACCTTATCTGCTTCAGTGTTCTAAATGAAAGTTGTAGGTCTGTCATTTAGGTTTCTAATAAGGTAAGAATCATGTCAATATGATAAGTGTAGCATGAGATGTGATGTTTTCATAGAAATGTTGTGCAAGCAGTTTTTCTGAAAACCGGGCTGTGTATATGATGTTGATGTTTGCCTGCGATTGATATTCTAACATGCTCAAATGTGAAGTGATCTTCATGAAAATTGTTTCTATGCTGTTTGGCTGTCCATAGGTTTTTGAATCAAGACATTTGGAGGTCTGTAGCATAATTTCGGAGATAAAAATTGAGGTGCTGTTTGTAAACCAAAATTATTGCTGACAGATTTCATGACCCGAATGTTTTGTGTTTGAACCCAGATAAAGCATCATTATTTGACAATGTGGTCTTCAGCAAAGCTGTAGATATTTGAGTTAGCTACATTTTAGGTTTTGAATCTTCTTGATAGCATTTCTCTAGCTTCATCTATATTGAAAATACTGTGGTCCTGTCAGTCATTTGTTTCCAGGTTTTTAACAGCAAGTCGATTTCATATGTTTGATGACATATGACCTGCTAAATGCCATTATTTGTTTCTGATGTCTTCATAAGAATTGTAGAGGCATGTCTTAGGATTCATATGAAACTGGATTCGTGTTAATATGAATTATGTGCTATATTTGGTGTCGATTTCAAAATCGCGGCGCGGGTTATGTTTTTAAAATTTATGTGGTGTTTTCGAAAATAAAGTTTATCTTTTTAATGCTTGCTTATGTGAACTATATGAGTCGAGTCTAATTAAATGAATGTTGATATGAGTGTATCAATGTGTGGAATATTCATTTATAGGATTACTTTAATATATGTTGGTGCTTGACGAGCCGAGCTCGCCGCCTACACGTGCATTTGTGTTAACTCTTACTGTCGACCAGGTGGGTTTTATTTAAAATTGCTATGCAATAAATTTCGTGCTTTACTTGTGGTATGATCGATGTGTGCATGCGAATCATGTAACCTTTGATGTGAGCTGTATCAGGCATCGAACGGTTGTCCACGTATTTATGAAATGAAAACCCGAAGGGTTACTTCTACTGATTGGGCACCGAAAGAAGCACGAGGGGCATTCGATGTATAAGCCTGGGAGAAGGCTTAGGCGTAGTGCCCGAGGGGAATTCGATGTAAGACCTGAGCGAGGGCCTTCGTTACGTTTACCAGCAGTAGTCTATTAGTATAGATGTGCACATGAGCCTGAACACTGTGAATTTATGATGAAATTTGGGATACTTGATTGATTCTTATACATGCTGCGATCATACTGTTTCCTTTTACTGTTTATATTATGAATTTCGTTTATTGCATAGTGGTGAGCACTACGGTTTCCATTTGTGCTTACTCCCACCTGAAATTAACATTTCAGGTTAAGCAGATTGCGGGCACGACGAAGTGGGGCGAGTGGTGGTCGGTCTGGATGAATTGACCCTTACTTGTGTTGCTTTCGCTATATTTATGATTATTTATGATCATTGATGAATTTTCAAACTCTGATATTTTATGAGGTGTTGAGACACTATTGGGGAGATGCCCCGTTTACATTGTTATGTCTTTCAAACTTGTGTTTTTGGAAACCCGTTTTGGGAGTTGAAGACTTGGTTAAAAGTTTGATGACTGATGGTTGATGATTAATGATTGATGATTTATGTTGATGTCATAAATTTGACTTTATGTTATGAAAAAGACTTTGAAATAAATGAATAACGCCACAAATGTTTAAAATAAATTTTGAAAAATTAAATTGATTTTTCTGAAAAGCCATGGATTTTCGTTAAATCAAAGTGGGGCGTTACAGTTTGGTATCAGAGCCAGTCTGCGTTTCTGTAGACTGGTTTATGTGTGAATAACTTGTTTATGTGGTTATGTGATTTAGACCTTGTGTATTGACCACTCGTCTTCATCATGCCGCACTGCTTAAAGGTATGTTTTATAAGTATCAATGAAAATACTTATACTGTGAATTGTGAATTTGTACATAAGTAGCAATGAAACTACTTGTGATATGACTTGTTGATATTCGGGGCTTAGGAATTTATCCTCCTACTTTTAACAGTCTTGGAACCCTAGATGAGTGGCGAACCTTAGTTGTATGAACTTGAACTCTAGTGATATAGAGTTAAGTTCTAACTCGAGATTTTGTTGTTGGAAATTTGATATGGTATTATCGAGCTGAATTCTGTTTATAACAGTTTTTTCGATATAAATTTAGTGTCTTTAAGTGAGGAACTTTCGCGCGCCATCTCGATAGGAGAAGGCTGAAAAGTGAGGGGAGCAAACAACCAAAGTAGTCCCAGGTGTGTGGGATATTCGGAAGTCTGTAACCATGGTTAATAAGACCATTAGACGCGTATTAGAACCCATTCGAATGCGAACTGGGAGTAGAGTCTGGGTGCCTTGTCCACGCAGTTGATCGACCACGATGAGTGGTGAGAGAACTTAATACGTAACACTGTCGCGACTCTGGAGAGTGACTAAGCCTCAAGATAGGCGATAGTGACCTATTCTTTTGCGAAAATTCTCAAACGAAGGAATCCGACCTTGTTCTTAAGACGGATAGACCGATCCGGCACCGCATGAATATTTTAAGCTGCAATTTCAAGCGACATTTCTGTCTTGAAGGAGACGTCAAAAAAATTTTCTTCCGTATTTTGAGCCGCAAGCGATTTCTTAGCGACAGCGGGACTTACCGGGGACAGCAGGAATTGATAGTGAAGGCAGAAAAACATGGACTTGTGGAAGTGAAGCCGTCTTGTTCCTTCTTAAGCTTTTGCCTTCTCGTAGGATTTTTCAAATCGTATTTTATTCCCTTTTTGCTTAGCAAACCAATGTTGAATTGTGCTTGAGACTTCTTTTGGGCCGTGCAATTTCCAGACTTTGAAACTTTCGCTTATGTTTCTTTCCCTACGTAAGAAGAAGATCGGATGGAGCTACGTATTTTATTTTTCAGAAAATTTAGGTCTGCCTCCGCGAGTCAAAGAACCTTGTTTAGAATTGCCTTGAAGGCGATGTATTTGAGACCCTTGTCTGCGATCCAATTTTCGCGATTTCGCTAGATTTTCCCATCCTGGCATAGAAATTTAGATAGGATTTAGCCTCTACATTTTTATTTTCTGTTGATCCTTATCTTTTGAAATTTGTTTCGTGATACCGCTAACTAGAGCAATGGACACTGGAGGGTTACGTTCGATCTAGTTCTTCTTTTTCTCGCTTCGTTTTGGGGTATAACTGTCTCCAAAAAATTCTACATTGGTTTCGATGTGTAAGTAATTGTTCAAGCCTTCCAACTTTAAATTTTTTTTTCCCTTGAAGCTTAACCGATTCTTATTTATTTTATGTTGAGTATTGATTTCGTTTTGGATACTTGCTTACAAATAAGACTAAGCACCTTTTTGTTTCTGCTAGTCTTTACTCGTTTTTAGAGTATTTGATTTTTCGTCGGGATGTTAGCAATAAGTTATCACAAAAACTCAAGGGAACGATTTTCCGTCGCCACTCTCGAGGGTGATTTACCCTCGAGGAAGGCAATAATTATTTACGCTCGGCATCGAGATGAACGTACAGAGCAGAAGCCAACACAGTTCGGTTCGATAAGAAAGATGGAGTAATTTGACGCATGCCAAGGAGTGTTTTTCCACCTTAAAAGTTTATGAAGGATCTTTTAAGGAGGATAGTCGAGTCCAGAGCATGAAAATCGTGAGGTGCGGGACCGTCTTTGTTTGAAATGCTGTCCATCGTAGTCTTTAGACACTCTCGTTTCTCTTCTCTTTTCGGAGTTTCGGGAGAAATCTTATGTTGTCTTGGGATTTTTGCGATCCCTTATAAACGTTTGTTCTTATTTGTTCTAAGTGTTACAATCTGGTGGATCAATTCAGATAAGTATTTTGTTCCACTTGTCTTATACAAATTCTTCAAGTTGTGGCTGTCTTTCCAGGACATATTGATGGGAGAAACTTCACGCATAGATCCCGAAGTGTGAAGATTGGGAGGTGAATAATGGGTTGCGCTCGTTTAGGACTGCTGACACGATTAGCTATCGAGGAAGAGCTGATGTGACTGCCTACACTGTTAGTCAGAAGAGTCGCGGCGAGCTAACTATATTATGACTCGGTAGGAGCCATTGACTTAGGAAGAATCGTCATTAGAGTTCTTATGAGATTCGCCTATCGTTAGATATGTTATGTATTCATTGGGTTGTTTGGGAAAAGTAGTGGACTTGGAACTCGGACTTGCACCTTACTATTTCTGAAACTCGTGAACTTTTGAAATTTTGAAACGACTGAAATATATATTGTTTGGTTGAACCCAAATTTTTCGAACAAAATTTGTAAAACCACTCCTTTTTGGTAACCTTGAATTGTAAATTCAAGGTTTGGAGGAACTTCACACGTAGATCCCGAAGTGTGAAGATTTGGAGGTGAATAATGGGTTGCGCTCGTTTAGGACTGCTAACACGATTACCTATCGAGGAAGAGCTAACGTGACTGCCTACGTTGTTAGTCGGAAGAGTCGCGGCGAGCTAACTATATTATGACTCCGCAGGAGCCATTGACTTAGGAAGAATCGTCATTAGAGTTCTTATGAGATTCGCCTATTATTAGATCTGTTATGTATTCATTGGGTTGTTTGGGAAAAAGTAGTGGACTTGGAACTCGGACTTGCACCTTACTATTTCTGAAACTCGTGAACTTTTGAAATTTTGAAACGCCTGAAATATATATTGTTTGGTTGAACCCAAATTTTTCGAATAAAATTTGTAAAACCACTCCTTTTTGGTAACCTTGAATTGTAAATTTCTTGTGGAACCTTGAACCAAAAGTCGGTCCTGTCTGGGTGTAGCCATGCGAAGTGGTGACTGAGCACGCACGCCCGTGCTGAGAGACGTGAGGACAACCTAAGGGCCGACCGTTGACTCGCACGAGAGCTGCAGCCGCCATCACCGTACGCACGAACTCCCCGAGCCAGCGGATGCGGCCAAGCCTCGACCTTCCAGCTGGTCTTTGAGTAGGTGAGTACGAACTAGCGTGCCCCAGCGCCCCGCTTATGCAGCGCCAGCGAGCGTGCCGCCTCTTGGGTGACAGTGCACTAACTCCGAACCATCGATGTCTTTCCTGAACTGTTGAATCCGTTTTATGCTGGAATACTTGGTTATCCTTTTGAACCCTTTTTGTTAGAGCCTTGAACCGAGAACTCCAAGTTCCACTAAATTGTCTATGAATACTTAATCAATGGTTTTCGATTAAGGAGTGTGGCCGATGAGATCCTATGCCTTACACGAGAGTTTTTCTCGAGATGGCAAATGGGAAGTTTCGTGTTGTTATCTGACGAGCCTTATGTTACGCATAGGGGCTACGTTTGACTCGTGGAGTCGATATCATTGAGAGTATGGGTACATTGGAGTGGTACCGCCTATATGTGGTAACGTGTCGAGGTCTCTGATAAAGACACACGACCCGTGATGGAATCGTGAGCAAGTTATCAATGTGCCTCGGGCACGAGGCTGAAGCTTGGCGTCACGTATCCACCTTGATGGTGAGGCAGTCTGAGTACGCTAGCAATACACCAAACGACCTGTTGGGGTCTTGTGTGTTGTTAGGTATGAAGCAAATTGTTGATAATCATGGGTATAGGTCAGGCCGGACTGGGTCCCTTGCAAGAGGATGTGCGCCTGAGCTCGGGCAGGATTGATCACCCTCCACTGCAAGAAGGTAAATATATGAACATAGGACGAGTCGGATTGGGTCCGTACGTGCCTTTCTGAGATTAGGGCGATAAGACTCATAGGGTACGACTTAAATTCTATGCTGAAATACTCTATCGTTTTATTTTAAAACGTTTGTCGTTCGGCGATTTCTGTTTAATCGCGTAATTCGAATCTAAGTCGTTCGTTTATTGGATTTTTTAATATTGGTATTATTATTATTATTATTATTATTATTATTATTATTATTATTATTATTATGATTATGATTATGATTATGATTATTATTATTATTATTATTATTATTATTATTATTATTATTATTGTTATTATTATTATTACTATTATTTAATTGTCCAATTGTCTTTAACTGCTTAATAATATTAAATAAATATTATTGTGTATTAAACATATATTTTGCGTTTTCGTTTATTTAAATTTTTCGGAGGTCGTGTATTATTATTCCCAGCGTCGTATATATATATATATATATATATATATTATCGGAATGTATAAATCGGGCCCAACAAACCTATAACCGAGCCCTTTTGGCCGCGCCCATGACCCACGAACCTAAGACCCGCGACCCATTTTTCTTAGGCTTGGAGAACAAGACTTCTACCTAAGTCTTATAAACCATGTGATTTTCTCTCTTTTTCTCATAACCTCATGCCACTCTCTCTCTCTCTCTCGCAAGATCAGCTGAGAAAACTTGACTCTCTCGCTCAATCTATCTCTCTCGGTCATCTTCTTCGCTGCTCATATAAAAAAAAGGAGAGACAAGGAGGAATTGATCGCTCGTCATCCTCTCCATATCTTTTCCGAGTTCACGCGAGAAGAAAGTGAAGCAGCCCAGCTGCCGCCTATGACCAATCCAGTCAGCCCCTCTCTCGTTTCGTTTTCGAGCGTCTTACCCGAGAACGGTATCGATGGCTCAAGTCCCTATTATTTTTATGCATATATTATGTGTTGCTTTTGATTTTATGTGACGTGTTGAATTGATTAGGTCGTATTATGTGGAGTGTTGGTGGATTAATGTGATATATAGTGTTCTTGTGATGTTTTGAGTTGCTTATGATATATAGAGGTTTATTGTTGAAGTTACATTGAGAGTTCATGAATTATCACGAAATCACAGCCTCTGTTGAGCCTCTGAAAAAGGTATGAAATACTCGTTTTCTGAAATTATGTACTTAATATGGTTTCTAGTTCATTCTGTTGTGGTTCTGTGAGTTCTGGAATTTTGAAAGTCCGATTTGAAACGAGTGAGTTATGATTTTTACAAAAATATTGCGCGAGCAGTTTTTATCAAAACCCGGCAGCAATTTCATGTTAAATATTTTACCTGTTTGTTGCGTCTTAATGTGCTCGGATGAGTTTGTGATCTTCATGCAAGTTATAGGTCCATTTATAAGCTTTCTGATAAGTTAAAATTCATACTGATATGATGACTTTAGCTCGGTTTGTGATAAATTGAAGAAGGAAATACATGAGGTGAGTTTAACTTTTGGCATAAAAGAGGTTCTCATTGTTAATTGATTTTGCTCCTTCTTAATGACCTTATATGCTTTAGTGTTCTAAATGAAAGTTGTAGAGATTTAACTTAGGTTTCTAATAAGGTAAGAATCATGTCAATATAATAAGTGTAGCATGAGATGTGATTTTTTTATAAAAATATTGTGCAAGCAGTTTTTTTGAAAATTGGGCTGTGTATATAATGTTGATGTTTGGCCTGCGATTGATATTCTAACATACTCAAATGTGAAAGTGATCCTCATAAAAATTGTTGCTCTGCTGTTTGGCTGTCGACAGGTTTTTGAATGAAGACATTTGGAGGTCTGTAGCATAATTTCGGAGATAACAACTGAGGTGCTGTTTGTAAACAAAAATTGTTTCTGACAGATTTCATGACCCGAATGTTTTGTGTTTACACCCAGATAAAGCATCATTATTTGAAAATGTGGTCTTCAGCAAAGTTGTAGATATATGAGTTAGCTAATTGTTGGTTTTTGAATCTTCTTGATAGTATGTCTGTAGCTTCATTTATATTGAAAATACTAAGGTCCTGTCAGTCATTTGTTTCCAGGTTTTTAACAGCAAGTCTGTTTCATATGTTTGATGATATATGACCTGGTAAATGTCATTATTTGTTTCTGATGTCTTCATAAGAATTGTAGAGGCATGTCTCAGGATTCACATGCAACTTTTGTGTTAATATGAATTATGTGCTGTATTTGGTGTCGATTTCAAAATCGCTGTGCGGGTTATGGTTTGGAAATTTATGTGGTGTTTCCGAAAATAAAGTTTATCTTTTTAATGCTTGCTTATATGAACTATATGAGTCGAGTCTAATCAAATGAATGTTGGTATGAGTGTATCAATGTGTGGAATAGTCATTTATAGGATTACTTTAATATTTGTAGGTGCTTGACGAGCCGAGCTTGCCGCCTACACGTGCATTTGTGTCAACTCTTACTTTCGACCAGGTGAGTTTTATTTAAAATTGCTACGCAATAAATTTTGTGCTTTATTTGTGGTATGATCGATGTGTACATGCGAATCATGTAGCCTTCGATGTGAGCTGTACCGGCCGTTGAACGGTTGTCCCCGTATTTATGAAATGAAAACCCTGAGGGGTTACGCCTACTGACTGGGCACCGATAGAAGCCCGAGGGACATTTGGTGTATAAGCCTGGGAGAAGGCTTAGACGTAGTGCCTGAGGGGATTTCGATGTAAGACCTTAGCGAAGGCCTTCGATACGTTTACCAGCAGTAGTCCATTGGTATAGATGTGCACATGAGTCTGAACAATGTGAATTTATGATGAAACTTGGGATACTTGATTGATTCTTATACATGCTGTGATCATACTGTTTCTTTTTACTGTTTATATTCTGAATATCATTTATTGCATAGTGGTGAGCACTACGGTTTCCATTTGTGCTCACCCCTACTTGAAATTACCATTTCAGGTTAAGAAGGTAGCGGGCACGGCGAAGGGGGCGAGTGGTGGTCGGTCTAGATGACTAGACCCTTACTTGTGTGGCTTCCGCTATATTTATGATTATGTTTGATCATTGATGAATTTTCGAACTCTGAGATTTTATGAGGTGTTGAGACACTATTGGGGAGATGCCCTGTTGATATTTTTATGTCTTTCAAACTTGTGTTTTTGGAAACCCATTTTGGGAGCTAAAGACTTGGTTAGAAGTTTGATGACTGATGATTGATGATTGATGATTGATGATATATGTTGATGTCATAAATTTGACTTTATGTTATGAAAAAGACTTTGAAATAAATGAATAACGCCACAAATGTTTAAAATGAATTTTGAAAAATTATATTGTTTTTTCTGAAAACCCATAGATTTTCGTTAAATCAAAGTGGGGCGTTACAGGTTCAATAACTTCGAAGCCCTAAATCCCAAATTTACCTAACTGTTAATTTCCATCTCGTCGGCGATGGATTAGGCTTCCAGCCACGACGCCAGGATCAATCCGGTGTTATTATAAAGTCACTGGAGGTCGCGGATGTTACCATGGCCGACAGATTGTAGAGAACGGCAAAGCTAAATGTTGAAGGGACGAGGGATGTTCATTGAGAATTTGACATGTACCAAGGGCTTATGTGAAAATTAAGAAAATATAACTATATTGCAATTTAGTGCTTAGGTTAAATTTGTTAGAGTAGGGTACCCGGCGTTCCAATCTAATTGGACGTATTCTACTTGTAAATACAGTCTATTGGAATTATATTATGAATAAGGCATTTCTTTATCTTAAGAGAAAGCATTTATCTTATAATTGCACTTAAGATAAAATCCCTAGATCACTTATGGTTATAAGGTATGGTTGCGCATAGAGATGGTGATCATGGAACATACCTTGAAAGCCGTGATCTTAAATACAGTTCCAAGTCGATGGATGTTTCGAGATGGGATATCGAATAATCCATAAAAGACTTG
>BKCP01010737.1:1418088-1468423 GCA_008636005.1 Striga asiatica | reverse complement strand
GGGGGAAATGATACATAATATTATAAATTAAAATATACAAATATGAGAATACATAGCCCCTAGCTGAATAGAACAGTCAATAGCTGAAAAAGTGGAAAGACAAGTTAGAAGACGGCCTAAAATCTTGACACTAGCAAAGTTAGTATAACAACACTCGCAAATATATTAAACCAACTACACAAACAACGAAAACTACTAAGAAAAGATCCCACCAGGATAATATCCGAGTGTCCGATCCCAACAGGATAATAAGTTGACACTCGGGCACACAGAGGCCAATTGCCCAAACCAAAAACACGGACCTAAACAACACAAACACAGACGACACAAAACAACCTAAAACAAAAACAAAAACCAACATTCAAAACCCTTCCCCAACAGACAAACGAGTCTAGCCAGCAGAGAACAATCGATCCAAGGAAGCTCCCAAGGCCTAGGCACCACTACTGAAACTGCCTATACAGAAGCCGAGCCCGAGCCCCGGACCAAATCTCGAAATGACCTGCCTCCAACCGAGAGAACGACGGCAACAGCTCCCCGCACCATCACAACCCTAACTCATCTAACACCACTAGCCGAGCTCGGGTGCTTCGGACCCCACCCATCCCCAACACCAGAGGACCGGGGGTGAGAAAAGAAGAAGATCGAGGGGCAAAACCACTCCAATCGAAGACCCGCCGGCGAGGGGAAGCCACCGGACTCAGATCGAGGGCGCACCACCACAATCGCGAACTCGCCGGCGACCAAGGGCAGAAAGTCCATCGTTAACGGTTGCAGCAACGGCGGGGATGCACGACTTCAGGGATGGGCCGGGCGGTCAAAGGCGACCACTGACCCGAGCTTCGCTGTCGCCGAAGAAGGCAAAGCGGCGCAATTCAGCGTTTGTTAAAAAAAATATGCTAAACTTTTAAAATTAATAAAAAAAAGTGTTTTAAAATTTAAATATAATTTTAAGAAAAATATAAATTATTATATATTTTAGAATGACACTTTTTATTATCCGACTTAGGTGTGTTATATTATAATATTTTTTCTAATTTATATCATATAACTACTTTAAACATAAATATATTTATTGATAACTAATTTTATATTTCTAATTAATATTAATAAATAATTTTACTGTTTTCATAAAGATATATATAATCTATTTATTTTATACATACAATATTGATGTCAAATCGAAGTTTATCAAAAGATGATTAATTTTGATATATTATATATGTTGAACCGATAAAATATACAAAATTATTAACTTTTAAAATACATTTACAATTTAATGATTATAACATGAAATTATATTATAATGCAATTAATACATGTACAATGACTATAAATAATTACAATAATTATAGATAATCCGGACCTAATTATTTTTAGATTAGAAGTAAATTAAAATTTATCCAAGCCAAAAAATGAAACATGGAATTTCGTCACATGGGATCCCGAAACATGGGAGCCTACCACTTAGGCTCAACATATTCAAGGAATCATATATAAGGGGGATTTAACAGTAGAGAAATTTTTTAGCATTATCGACTAATTTTCGAGCCATAATGAAGAAACCGCATAAAATAACATAATTCTTTGCCCCAATCATGAGATGTAAAACCTTCTCCACCCGTACTGCAAAACGCAAAATCTATATATATTGAAAAAGAGAGGTGAATACTATCATTTGTGGAAACTTTTAAAAAACTGGTCAATAAATGCATTGACTTCCCATTTGTGGAAACCATGTAAAAAATCCGAAAATGATTTTTCTTTCTCTTAATTTTCTTTTTAGTTTAAATCATTTTAAAAACCTCCCAATTGATGTTTCCAATTTTTATGCACCGGCAAAGATATTTTATTGTTAATATGGCACAATAATTCCCTAATTTTAGGATAAAGAATATATTTAAATTGATTTCGTTAGACTGTTAATATGGAATAAATTGATATTGATACATCCAAAATTTTAGGAATAATCTGTTACAATTTCAATTTGCTAATATGTTGGCAAAATCTATGGAATAATATAATACCGGCATGTACATGGCCGTGCATCTCCACTGCTTCCCGTCCGAATTGACACGTGCCAAATTGATTTTAAAAAATTTGATATTTGAATGGATTACACAAATCAAATTCCTATCCAAAATATGTATATCATTTATGCCTTATCCAAATCATTAGATTTTGATTCTTTTATCAAATCAATTTAAAAATTGTGCAATCTTTCAAAATTGAGTTGTATATTTTTTACTGCTTCTTAAGTAAATTCAGAAATTTATGACTTCACTTCGCTTCGTTTGTTGGGTTCTTTCGGGATAACTTTTGTAGTTTTTTTATAAAATTGATATTTCTTTCAGATTTTTTTTTTCCTATTTCTTACCTAAATCAGGTTCGATCTTTTCAAAAATATTCCTCCCAAAAAATTGTGAATTCCTTTTCTCTATTTTTTTAACTAAACTTACCGGTATTTTGGTTTATTAAATGCAAATAAATTGATATTGCATAAATTTGGTTCTATAATAATTACAATAATTATAGATAATCCGGACCTAATTATTTTTAGATTAGAAGTAAATTAAAATTTATCCAAGCCAAAAAATGAAACATGGAATTTCGTCACATGGGATCCCGAAACATGGGAGCCTACCACTTAGGCTCAACATATTCAAGGAATCATATATAAGGGGGATTTAACAGTAGAGAAATTTTTTAGTATTATCGACTAATTTTCGAGCCATAATGAAGAAACCGCATAAAATAACATAATTCTTTGCCCCAATCATGAGATGTAAAACCTTCTCCACCCGTACTGCAAAACGCAAAATCTATATATATTGAAAAAGAGAGGTGAATACTATCATTTGTGGAAACTTTTAAAAAACTGGTCAATAAATGCATTGACTTCCCATTTGTGGAAACCATGTAAAAAATCCGAAAATGATTTTTCTTTCTCTTAATTTTCTTTTTAGTTTAAATCATTTTAAAAACCTCCCAATTGATGTTTCCAATTTTTATGCACCGGCAAAGATATTTTATTGTTAATATGGCACAATAATTCCCTAATTTTAGGATAAAGAATATATTTAAATTGATTTCGTTAGACTGTTAATATGGAATAAATTGATATTGATACATCCAATATTTTAGGAATAATCTGTTACAATTTCAATTTGCTAATATGTTGGCAAAATCTATGGAATAATATAATACCGGCATGTACATGGCCGTGCATCTCCACTGCTTCCCGTCCGAATTGACACGTGCCAAATTGATTTTAAAAAATTTGATATTTGAATGGATTACACAAATCAAATTCCTATCCAAAATATGTATATCATTTATGCCTTATCCAAATCATTAGATTTTGATTCTTTTATCAAATCAATTTAAAAATTGTGCAATCTTTCAAAATTGAGTTGTATATTTTTTACTGCTTCTTAAGTAAATTCAGAAATTTATGACTTCACTTCGCTTCGTTTGTTGGGTTCTTTCGGGATAACTTTTGTAGTTTTTTTATAAAATTGATATTTCTTTCAGATATTTTTTTTCCTATTTCTTACCTAAATCAGGTTCGATCTTTTCAAAAATATTCCTCCCAAAAAATTGTGAATTCTTTTTCTCTATTTTTTTAACTAAACTTACCGGTATTTTGGTTTATTAAATGCAAATAAATTGATATTGCATAAATTTGGTTCTATTTTTTTTTTTTAAGAAAAAAACAGGTGTATTGGTAGTAACAATTTTTTATAATCTTTTGTGAATTAATTTCAAGTTAGTAAACCACTATTTTTGTTAAAAAAAAAAGCCATGCATCTATATTAAAACTGATATTTTGTTAACAAATATAAGAATATTGGACGGGATTTTAGTCACTCTCTATCAATGGATAATGGTGATACGCTTCCAATAAAACTTTTGCAAATCAATCTTGATAAATTTTCAATATATACAATTTTAAGTTATCGGGATTTGTGATTTTTTCATTATCGCTAAAAATCGAGTTAATTTTCTGATGTACTTCCCATCTATTACTATATAATAGAGAGAGTGATTAACTTGAAATAGTATTAAAATTGCTGCTTAAAATTTTCAAAGTTACTATTCTTAGTAATTTATTTTGAAAAATGATGGCTGAATGAAAATTCAATTCAAATAAAAAAAATATTTAAGAAAGATATTGTGTAAATCTTAATTCATAGAAATATGAGCAATGGTTTTCTTAAATGTTATGGGTAAATCTGGCAAATAAGGAGAAATAATCTTGAAAATCTTGCTTTAAAAAAATAACGGCTGAATGAAAATTCAAATTCAAATTTTAAAAAAAAAAATTATTTGAGAAATATATTGTATAAACTTTAAATTATAAAAATATGAGCAATGGTTTTCTTAAATGATATGGGTAAATCTGGCCAATAATGAGAAATAATATTGAAAATCTTGCTTCCAAAAAATTCAATAAATTATTTCCTTAAATTTCTCCGGTTAAAGTGTAAATTTGGTTAAAAAAATCTGGTCAATCATTTAACAAATAAAAAATTTGAATTTTTTTGAAATATTTCTGAAAAATCATGCCAACTTAATTTATATATATATTTAAATGCACGACGATTCATATAACTAATTTTATCATATATCATGTGTTGGATGTTATTGATTGGGTTGGGGACACTCATTATATTCAAACCAATTTATTTTCTAAATGAGTCATAAACTATAAATTAATTAGTTATATATGTGTATTTCAAAAGAAAATTTTTAAAATTTTGTATAGTAAATTGATTTTTTTTTTTTTGTATAGACAAAATATAAATCTGCTATGCAAAATATATATCTATATATGTAAGTCTACTATATAAAAAATTTTCATACATATAATAGGGCAGTTGTCCAATTAAAAATTGTTCGGCTTAAAAAAATTAGCATGAAATATGTCTAATTACTAATGTTTTTATATTTTATATCTACTATATATAAATCTCTTTCACATGTAATGTCTAATATATCTACTATATAATAACTAATATTATTTTTGACTTTAATACATATTATTCACATGTAATATATTGTATATTTTAAACATGTTGCATATTTTAAACATGTGTGTGTTAAACATTTTTTAGACATGCTTTATTAACAAAATAATTTAGAAAAAATTTTATGTGACCTCATGTTTTTTAAGAATAATAAAGAATATTTTAGATAACCTTACATAAGCTATATAACATTTATGTGTTTTTAATATTGTAAGCATACATGTTTAATGTTCTTTTTTAAAAGTTAAAAAAAAAAGTATTAATGAATATTATTTTGGCTAACCAAGTATAATCGATACTAAAATGATAAACTAACAACTCATTTGTCCAATTACCAGGTAAATTATCATATTATAAATTTATTCATCTTAGTGTTCCATTTAAGTTCCAGCGACACCAGTTCCTTCTGATGTTAGGGTTCTATTTAGGAGTTAGGGTCAGTTTTTATCATCCATTGACATGTTCTTATAGAAATCAATTTTTAGTCACAGCCAATTATATGTTGTCGTTTCGCGTGTAAGTAATAGATAAAGAAGAGTCAGGGTCAGTCTTTATCGTGTGTTGACATGTTCTTAAAGAAATCAATTTTTAGTGATGGCCAATTATAAATTATATATTGTTGTTTAGCATGTATGTAATAGATAAAAAAGAGTTAGGGACAAACTTTTATCGTGTGTTGGCATGTTCTTAACGAAATATATTATTGGTCACGACCAATTATATCTTTTAATGAGAAATGGTTGAAAATATTCGTATTTAGGGATGACGAGTTGTCCAGTTATTAAAATAATAATGTTGTGTGCAATGATGTTTTTAATAATATATTATTTTTTCATGAGAAGTATTTTATTATTTGACAATTTTCCTACAAATTCTCATTATTTTGTTTATTAATACACTTCAATTTATAATATTCCCCAAAATAAATACAGCTCGTGCTTCGCACGGGTTACATACTAATTTGCAGTACGAGTTGCTCCAATAGGTTCCCAAAACCAATCGCAAAATACAATATTCTCTCTCTATCTCTCTGTCTCTGTCTCCTCGGTTGGACGCATATTTGCGTCCCAACCAGGGCCGTCTCCAGAAATTTGGAGTCCCCAGGAAATTTTTTCAAGAGTAACTACAGATAACTAACCTAGCAACAAAAGACAACTAATCTAGCAGCAAGAAAGAAATAACCTAACAACTTAAGACAACTAACCTAGCAGCATCAAACAACTAACCTAGCAGCAAGAAAGAAATAACCTAGCAACAAAAGATAACTAACCTAGCAGCAAGAAAGAAATAACCTAGCAACAAAAGACAACTAACCTAGCAGCATCAGACAACTAACCTAGCAGCAAGAAAAAAATAACCCAGCAACAAAAGACAACTAACCTAGCAGCAAGAAAAAAATAACCCAGCAACAAAAGACAACTAACCTAGCAACAAAACTCAACTAACCTAGCAGCTACAAATAACTAACCTAGCAACAACAAACAACTAACCTAGCAACAAGACACAACTAATCTAGCAAGAAAGAAATAACATAACAAAAGAAAAATGGTCAACGGCCAACGTCGGAAGTCAACGATGGAGTCAACGATCAACGACGGAAGTCAACGGTCAACGCCGGAAGTCAACGATTTTCGCCGGAAGTCAACACCGGAAGTCAACGGTCAACGCCGGAGTCAACGGTCAATGGTCATAACAATATTTAAATAATTAAAAATAAGGAATTAAATAATAAAAATAAAAAAGTTATTATTTAAATCAAGATCTAAATCGTGTGGCTAGGAATGAGTCTCACGTCCTCACTTTAAATAATGGGATGCATTGGAACCAATATATATATATATATATATATATTTTGTTTTTTAAAAATAAAACTATGTATATATGTATATATGGTAAATATTTATCATGAGATACATATTATTAACACTTTACTGTACAAATTTTATACAAAAGTGTTCTTCATAAAACTTCAAGAAAGAGTTCTTAAAATTCCCAAATAAAATTCATAAATATTCCTATACAAGAAAACCGAGTCTTTTCTACTAGCGAAGGAAAGTCGTCGGAACCGGGCTTCATAGGGTGGATACGTTTAGAGGGAAGACACTTGGATTCCTCTAGCGAGTAACCTCAAGTCGTTGAAGTTACAACCGGGAACCGATTCCCTCATCCATCATCAATAGTGAAGGAGTTCAAGAAATTCGGTAAATATTTTTACTAGTATTTACTTTATAGTAACAAATCAAAATTTGTATATGATGCATGTTTTAAAGATGACAATCAGTTAATTCGCAATTAGTATGTACGGGTGTTGTATTTATACGATAAATACTTACTTTAAAAATTTTAAATTCCGCTGCGTACAGCCCGTACTGTACTATCGAACCCAACAAAATTTATAATTTGTTAGACAGTAACTAATGCACTAATAAGTAAATCTAAAATCCTAAAAAAAAAAAAATACCAAATGACAATAATGATACTTAAATTCACATTAATGTGTTTGCATGTGCAGATTAAGAATTCAAATAATAAAATGTCTACTGAAAAATTTAGTTTGGTCTATATTATGCATGTAACGCCCCAATCAGATAATATATTAGAACGGTTTCACTTGCTCGACTTTAAAGTAAAATCGATAATTTTCAGTTTTTTCGAGTTATATAATTAAGTGTTATTATTAGATGATTATGTGAAATTATGTGTTTAAGTACCTTATTTTTATTTAGATATGTTAGATTATTCATTTATCATGTTTGGAATGTTTCATTCAAGCCGAATCATCGATCTCGCGTCATGCCCTAGCTGCGCGTTCGTCATGCCTATGCACCGAGTCGCTGAGTGTCCATGACCTCCTCCTCTTATTTTTCTAAGGGATGGTTAGTGTATGCATATAGGAACCTGATTTTAGTAGTCTATTATGCCTAAGTTAAGCTTATTAGGTGTTATTAAGATTAAGAGTTATATTAGAAATTGTTTATGTCTTAAGTAGCATGGGTGGTCTCATTTTTATATTCATGTCTAAGACTATGCTCCCCACTTAATCTCCAAGTGATAAACTCAGACCTCCATCCCTTTTCAACCCTCTATGCTCGTGCACTATCAGCCAAAGTGCCATAGATTCTCCCCCCAAGACCATTATATGCATAGATGTTAGTTGTATGCAAGTTTTTGTCTCCCACTTCCTTCCCTATTTTCTCACGCCCTTGGAGTATATTTAAGCCACTTCTCCAGCATTCTTGCACTAAATTTACTCCTGTTATATTCTTCCATAACTCAGCAAAAATTCAGACTCAAAGTCACTCCACAATAAGAGAAAACTGAGAGCACAATTCAAAAGCCAAGAGTGAAAATGCTAGAACCGAGTGCTTGTCTTGAGTTGTTACCAAGTTCTAGCCAAGTTCACCTTATTCTAACAACACATTAAAGTCATCCCCTCACTCCTATCTCGTCCTAGAAGCTTTAAAGGTCAAGAAGTTCCAATAAAGCAAGCCAAAGTCGAGAGTTACAAGGAAGCAAAGCGGAGAGCACTTCAACTGAGCACACCCTTTTTCTTTTTAGTTTTTGAGATACTTTAAGAGGTTGGTTTGCTAATTCCTTTTCAGGACATGTTATATATGAGATGATAATGAGAATGATGTATTTTTATGCCCCATATGTTCAGTTTTGAAGTAGTTTCATGCATGCTTAATGTTAAGTACTCCCAGTTTTTCTTGCATGTTCTATATGCTATGTTTTCGTACATTTTTGCCTATGCTCTGAAACATTTTGGGAACGTGAGAATTTTATGGCTATTTCTTTTGAAAAAGAGGAGTTTATAGAATCAAGAATGAAGTCAATTGGCCTAGTATAACTCGAGTTATTGATTTTTAAAATCAGATGTGTTAATTGAACTTTCTATGCGCGAATTCAGTTGCGACTTCAAACCTGAGTAACTCGAGTTATACTTGGGATAAAATTATAAAATTTTTAGGACATGTTTATATATAAGTTAAGAGCATTCATGCCAAATTTCATGATTGTATCATAAGAAATGAGTGAGTTATATTTGTTAGACTGAATGCATGTCGAGTTGAACTTTGATGCTTAAGAATTCCCCCAATACTTGCGGGATTAATGTGAAATTTTAAAGGAAATTTCTTGTATGAGCTGTGAGCAATGTCACCAAGTTTTAGCCTTAGAGGACAAGAGTATGATTTTATAAAATTATTTGAATGCATGTGTAAAGTGCATTTTATGTTCTAACATTGAAATGCTAGTTAGCCAAGCTATTTATGATTAAATGAGTTGAAATTTTTACAGCATGTACATGGTCAAGTGATCTATTTTACTGTGAAGTTTGAGAATTTTAAGAGTTATATTCGATTTTATAAAGATCGAGAGAGTTTAATCGATCATTTTATTCTAGTAAATGATTTAAATGAACATGCATGGACTTAAGTGACCACTCATTCATAAACATTCATTTAGCATGTGAGTTGGTCGGAAATAGTCGCCGGAGTACGGCGAGAATAGCCGGTGCGAGACAGTATAGAAAATTTAGCAAAAAAAAAAAAAATGGGGTTCGGAGCCGAGGGAGAATTTCTCTGGGAAACCCTAAGATAGTCCAGTCGAGCCAAGAAAATTCATTCCAGTTTTAAGTGTTCATATGCATCTACGTACCTTATGTGATTTTCATGCTATATCTGATTTTCCTGCTTAGCTGTCTATGTTTCAGTATCAATTTTTATAAGTCGAGAAAATTTCTTAGATATATTTGCTTATAACTTATGGTAGCTTAAGGAGAGTCGAGCCTCCGACAGCTACCCCAGCATTTCAGCACTTGCAACATATATTTTCAGTGTACCAGGTGGGGGTCATGTACTGGATTCTACATCATTTATAACATCTGTACCATGACTGAGGTTGAGACAGTTAGTTCTCCAAGGTGAGAGGCCGACCTAAGGGCCTTCCTATTCCACCTGGTATCCGGCTGGGGCTTCGGCCGCAGTGTCTGGATGGTGTTCACACGAGCGGCCGAGGGCCGAGGGTCGACGAACCAAAGTTTAAGAAAAGAAAAGAACAGAAAAGAAAAGTTTACAGTTCAACTCTTATATAATGATGCTCATGATATGTTATTATTTATGCTGTTTAATTCAGTACTGGTCTTTGCGGAGCATAGTGGTTTGCTCACGCCCCCATTGTGTTTTTCAGGTGATGGAGTCGAGCGGGCCGGGTGAGCTAGTGTGGCAAGTATGGTCATGAGCCGTGGGCATTTTTTTCCATAATTTTATGTACCACCATTCATGAACCATGTTATGTATAAGTTTGTATGATTTTATTTCATACTTTCAGCTTCCGTTAAGTTATTAGTGCGAGATAAACGGACTGCATGTATAATTCTAGTATGCCATAGTGGCTCGTTTTGGTTGCATGTTTTATTATGTCCGAGATTGTAAGTTAAGAAAGTTTTCGTAGCATCCCGCAAGTAAGAAAGTATTTTCGAAAATAAGCTCGCACGATATTTCGAAAATAAAAGCGAAAAATTAACTCTGATTTTTCAAAAGTCTAAGCTAGTCAAGGCAGGGTGTTACAGCTTGGTATCAGAGCACCTAGTGTTCTGGATACCTTTCAAAGTTTTAGAAAAGCATGGCCACGCCACGCTCACTCAGGGCCGACTCTGAGGTAAGTCACCTAAGCCAAGTTTAAGTTTTGGAAGTGCTGATTTAAGTTCAAGTATGGGGCCTAGATAACTATCCTCCTATAAGACAGATAACTCTAGAGAAGAGAACTCTAGACAGAACTCTAGAACAGCTAAGTCCAAAGACTCTAGACTAAGTCAGAACTTCAGTATGAGCCAGAACATAGAAGTTTAAGAATACCGGAACTCTAGCCAAGCTAGGTGTTTTTAGAAATTATTTATTTATTTTTTTTATTTTTATTATTTCAAGTCTAGTATGGCTATTACTTAATTGACTATACTGATCAATACAAGTGTTATTGGATCTCCAGAATGCCGCCACGCAGAGACTCTCAAGCCGCAGCCGAGCAGGACTAGGCTGTCGATTCCGCACCTATGACCCGCCCCGTTTCTCCGGGGAGGATGGCCTGCTAGCCGTGGGCGAATGGATCTGCAAGATGGAGCGAATTTTCCGCATTATGGGTATTTCCGAGGTGTATAAGATGGCTTGCGCCGAACTGCAGATCGAGGGCGCCGCAGGAGACTGGTGGGAGGATTATTGGCGTTTACGCACTGAGGACGAGCGTCAGGCCATGAGATGGGCGCAATTTAGGACGCTTTTGGAGGATAAGTTCTACCCTCGCCATTTCAAACAGAGGATGGTACGGGAGTTTTTCGCTCTACAGCAGGCTGAGCGATCAGTGGATGAGTACGAGCGTGAGTTCGCTCGTAACAGCGCCTTAATCTCGTGGGTACGGAGGAGAAGAAGGCCACCCAGTTCCCTGATGGGTTGAGGAGCAACATTCGGCTGTTGGTGGCCAATCATGGTTACCTTGAGTATGCTGAGACTGTGAGCATGCTCAGCAGATTGAGGCATACCTCCAGCGGGATGCCATTGCCCAACCGCCAGCCAGACAGCCAACTGCCATTCACCCTGCCCAGCCAGCGCCACCTCAGCAGGTGCCAAACCCGAAAAAGAGAAAATGGAACGACCGTAACAACAGGAAAGATCGCAGATAGAGAGACCCAGCTCAGGCAGGCCCACCAGCCAGACAGGATCTGCCGACTTGTGCCACCTGCGGATGTCCGCACCGTGGGGAGTGCCTAGCCGGGCAGAACGTCTGCTACCGTTGCCGCCGACCGGGATATCAGATTGCCGATTGCCTAGACCGACCCCGACAGCAGTCAGCCCAGAGACAGCCAGCACCGAGACACCCAGCCCTGAGAACCCCAGGACAGCAGCAGCAGCAGCGTGGAGCACCCGCCCATATTTACGCGCTTGACCAGGACCAGGCCGCAGAGCAGCCAGGTACTATGTCGGGCATGTTATCATTGTTCCATACTCCAGTCTTTGCTTTATTCGATACCGGAACGACGCATTCCTTCGTCTCGACCAAGTGTTTATCAGATTTAGGGGCCTAGGGAGTGAGTACTGTCGAGCCTCTCGAGATCAGTCTCGCATCGAGAAGGAAGATAGTTACGAGTTCCCTGGCCAAGAACCTTAGCATCGATATCGGATCCGAACTCTAGTCGTAGACGCGTTTGTGATCGATATGAATGACTTCAACTTGATTCTTGGCGTGGATTGGTTGACGAGATACCGCGCGGACATCCGTTGTCGCGACCGAAAAGTGACGCTGCACTTATCCGAGGGAGACTGCATCACATTCTTCGGGACGAAGTCCCGATCTCTACCGTGCGTTATTCCATGGTGAAAGCGACGAAGTACCTGCAGAGAGAGGATTGTCAGGGATTTCTTGTCAACATCGTTGGGGAGACTCCGGAAAAGCTGACTCCCGGAGATATACCCATTGTTCATGAGTTTGTGGACGTTTTTTCCGATCAGCTTCCGGGAGGACCACCCAACCGCCAGGTAGAGTTCACTATCGACTTAGTCCCCAGAGCGGGACCAGTGTCGAAAGCGCCGTATCGAATGGCACTGAAGGAGCTTGAGGAGCTGAAGGCTCAGATTCAAGAACTGTTGAGTCTCGGTTTCATCCGACCGAGTGTTTCACCTCGGGGAGCGCTTGTTCTCTTTGTCAAGAAGAAGGATGGGTCTATGAGAATGTGCATCGACTACCGGGAACTGAACCGGTTGACGGTGAAGAACAAGTATCTGCTTCCCAGGAAAGAGGATTTATTCGATCAGCTGAGGGGAGCCAGTGTATTTTCCAAGATCGATCTTCGCTCTGGTTACCATCAGCTGAAGATCAAAGAGGCCGACGTGGCCAAAACAGCGTTCCGAACGAGATACGGTCATTATGAGTTTGTTGTGATGCCATTTGGCTTGAGCAATGCGCCAACGATATTCATGGATCTCGTAAACGTGTCTTCCATCCATTCCTGGACCAGTTTGTCATCGTCTTCATTGATGAAATTTTGTTCTATTCCCGTAGTCCAGAACAGCACGAGGAACACTTGAGGACAGTACTAGAGACTCTTCGACGGGAGAAGTTGTACGCCAAGTTCTCAAAGTGCGAATTTTGGCTCGATCGAGTGGCTTTCTAGGCCACATTGTCACTTCCAGATTGATTAAGGTAGATCCAAGCAAGATTAAAGCAGTTCGGAACTAGTCGACACCGAGAAATGCCACCGAGGTTCGGAGTTTTCTTAGTTTAGCAGGCTATTATAGACGATTCATCGAGGGGTTTTCGAATATTGCCCTACCCTTGTCCCGTTTGACGAAGAAATCAGTGAAGTTTGAGTGGGATAGTCGTTGTGAGTCGAGCTTCCAAGAGCTCAAAGCGAGGCTTACGATGACACCCGTGTTGACTATTCCAGGCCCCACACAGGGTTTCACTATATATAGTGATGCCTCGAAGCAAGGTCTAGGTTGTGATTCGATGCAAGACGACATGGTTGTGGCTTATGCTTCCTGTCAGCTAAAGCCGCACGAGGTGAACTACCCGACTCACAACCTTGAGTTGGCAGTTGTTGTTTATGCCCTGAAGATTTGGAGACACTATTTGTACGGAGGACATTGCGAGATTTACACAGACCACAAGAGCTTACAGTACATCTTCACTCAGAAGGAGCTCAACATGCGCCAAAGGCGATGGTTGGAGCTGGTGAAAGACTATGACTGTACCATCAACTACCATCCGAAAAACGCGAACATAGTTGCCGACGCCCTCAGCCATAAGAAAAGGGGCGAGTTGACCTGTATGATCACCCAACAACGTCAGTTGACCTGTATGATCACCCAACAACGTCAGCTCATTCGAGAGTACGCTCGGATGCAGTTAGAGATCGTCGAATCACCTTCTAAGTTGCCAGTTGTGGGAGGTATTCGAGCGATGAAGATGTGGCCCATGCTCCGAGACAGAATTCCACGGGATCAAGCCTTTGACGAGTTCGTTCGCTCGATGGGGGCGAAGATCCATGCCGGAGAAGTAGAGGGCTTTTACCGAGGCACAGATGGTGCCTTGGAGTACAAGGGAAGGATCATTGTGCCGAATGTCGAGGCCCTGAAGAAGGAGATCTTGACAGAGGCGCATAGTGCTCCATACTTGGCGCACCTCGGTAGCACCAAGATGTATCACGACTTGAAAAAGTCGTTTTGGTGGAAGGGGATGAAGCGAGACGTCGCCGAGTTTGTTGAGAAGTGCTTGATTTTCCAGCAAGTGAAGGCTGAGCACAAGGTTCCACCGGGTCTCTTACAGCCGTTAGAGATCCCGCAGTGGAAATGGGAGAAGCTGACCATGGATTTTGTCACGGGATTACCGATGTCGCAGGAGCACCACGACGCAGTATGGGTTGTTGTGGACCAACTGACGAAGTCGGCACACTTTATGCCCGTCAGGATGGACATGTCCATGGAGCAGTTAGCCAAGACGTATCTCCGTGGAATCGTTCGAGATTATATCAGATAGAGATTCCCAATTTACTGGCCATTTTTGGGAGAGTCTGAACGAGTCCATGGGGATGAAGTTGAAGTAAGCTCCACATATCACCCACAGACCGACGGACAGTTGGAACGGACCATACAGACGCTTGAGGACATGCTCCGAGCTTGTGTTCTAGAGCGTGGTGGTTCGTGGGAGAAGTTGTTACCCACTGTAGAGTTTGCCATTCGATATTCTCGAACAAGTTGGCGTAACAACCTACCGTCTGGCGTTACCCCTAGAGCTCTCGGGTGTACACAACGTCTTTCATATGTCGATTGTGAGAAAGTATGTGTAAGATCCGAGGTACGTAGTGAACTTTGACGAGCTAGAGGTCGGGCAGAACCTGACATACGATGAGCAGCCAGTAGCAGTCCTGGACGAAAGGTTCGTGACTCAGAAACAGAGATATAGAGCTCGTCAAAGTTTTCACGAGTCGGAAGCCACTTGGGAGAGAGAGGCCGAGATCAACGCTTGATATCCAGATTTCGAGTTTTGAGATTTTCAGATTGTATATATATGTACTTTTAATTTATGTTCTGATGTATATAGTTTTGTAGTAGGAGTTCTGGCCTAGCACCTTAGTTTTGTATTTCCGAGGATGGAAATATTTTAAGGAGGATAGGTTGTAACGCCCGAATCAGATAATATATTAGAACGGTTTCACTTGCACAACTTTAAAGTGAAACCGATAATTTTCAGTTTTTTTGAGTTATATAATTAAGTGTTATTATTAGATGATTATGTGAAATTATGTGTTTAAGTACCTTATTATTATTTAGATATGTTAGACTATTCATTTATCATGTTTGGAATATTTCATTCAAGCCGAATCATCAACTCTCGCGTCATGCCCTAGCTGCGCGTTCGCCATGCCAATGCACCGAGTCGTTGAGTGTCCATGACCTCCTCCTCTTATTTTTCTAAGGGATGGTTAGTGTATGCATATAGGGACCTGAGTTTAGTAGTCTATTATGCCTAAGTTAAGCTTATTAGGTGTTATTAAGGTTAAGAGTTATATTAGAAATTGTTTATGTCATAAGTACAATGGGTGGTCTCATTTTAAGATTCATGTGTAAGACTAAACTCCCCACTTAATCTCCAAGTGATAGAATCAGACCTCCAGCCCTTTTTAACCTTCTATGCTCGTGCACTATCAGCCAAAGTGCCATAGATTCTCCCCCCCAAGACCATTATGTGCATAGATGTTAGTTGTGTGCAAGTTTTTGTCTCCCACTTCCTTCTCTATTTTCTCACGCCCTTGGAGTATATTTAAGCCACTTCTCCAGCATTCTTGCACTCCATTTACTCTTCTTATATTCCTCCATAACTCAGCAAAAATTCAGATTCAAAGTCACTCCACAATAAGAGAAAACTGAGAGCACAATTCAAAATCCAAGAGTGAAAATGCTAGAACCGAGTGCTTGTCTTGAGTTGTTACCAAGTTCTAGCCAAGCTCACCTTATTCGAACAACACATTAACGTCATCCCCTCACTCCTATCTTGTCCTAGAAGCTTTAAAGCTCAAGAAGTTCCAAAAAAGCAAGCCAAAGTCGAGAGCTACAAGGAAGCAAAGCCGAGAGCACTTCAACTGAGCACACCCTTTTTCTTTTCGATTTTTGAGATACTTTAAGAGGTTGGTTTGCTAATTCCTTTTTAGGAAATGTTATATAAGATATGAGGATGAGAATGATGTATTTTTATGCCCCATATTTTCAGTTTTGAAGTAGTTTCATGCATGCTTAATGCGAATTTTATGTTGTTTCGTTTGGAAAAGAGGAGTTCATAGGATCAAGAATGAAGTCAATTGTCCTAGTATAACTCGAGTTATTGATTTTTAAAGTTAGATGTGCAAATTGAACTTTCTATGCGCGAATTCAGTTGCGACTTCAAACCTGAATAACAAGTTAGATGTGCAACTGAATTCAGTTGCGAATTCAGTTGCACACCAAATTTCATGATTGTATCATAAGAAATGAGTGAGTTATATTTGTTAGACTAAATGCATGTCGAGTTGAACTTTGATGCTTAAGAAATCCCCCAATACTTGCGGGATTAATGTGAAATTTTAAAGGAAATTTGTTGTATGAGTTATGAGTAATGTCACAGAGTTTGAGCCTCAGAGGACAAGAGTATGATTTAATAAAATTATTTGAATGCATGTGTGTAAAGTGCATTTTATGTTCTAAGATTGAAATGCTAGTTAGCCAAGCTATTTATGATCAAATGAGTTAATATTTTTACAGCATGTACATGGTCAGGTGAACTATTTTACTGTGAAGTTTGAGAATTTTCAGAGTTATATTCGATTTTATAAAAATCGAGAGAGTTTAGTCGATCATTTTATTCTCGTAAATGATTTAAATGAACATGCATGGACTTAAGTGACCACTCATTCATAAACATTCATTTAGCATGTGAGTTGGTCGGAAATAGTCGGCGGAGTACGGCGAGAATGGCCGGTGCGAGACAGTATAGAAAATTTAGTAAAAAAAAAAATAGGGTTCGGAGCCGATGGGAGAATTTCTCCGGGAAACCCTAAGATAGTCCAGTCGAGTCGAGAAAATCCATTCCATTTTTAAGTGTTCATATGCATCTATGTACCTTATGTGATTTTCATGCTATATCTGATTTTCCTGCTTAACTGTCTAAGTTTCAGTATCAGTTTTTATAAGTCGAGCAAATTTCTTAGATATATTTGCTTATAAATTTTGGTAGCTTAAGGAGAGTCGAGCCTCCGACAGCTACCCCAGCATTTCAGCACTTGCAACAGATATTTTCAGTATACCATGTGGGGGTCATGTAATGGATTCTGTATCATTTATAACATCTGTACCACGGCTGAGGTATGTTTGAGACAGTTAGTTCTCCTAGGTGAGAGGCCGACCTAAGGGCCTTCCTACTCCACTTGGTATCCGGCTGGGGCTTCGGCCTCAGTGTCTGTATGGTGTGCACACGAGCGGCCGAGGGCCGAGGGTCGACGGACCAAAGTTTAAGAAAAGAAAAGAAAAGAAAAGTTTACAGTTCAGCTTTTATATATTGATGATCATGATATGTTATTATTTATGTTGTTTAATTCAATACTGGTCTTTGCGGAGCATAGTGGTTTGCTCACGCCTTGTGTTTTTCAGGTGACGGAGTCGAGCGGGCCGGGTGTGCTAGTGTGGCAAGTGTGGTCATGAGCCGTGGGCATTTTTTCCATAATCTTATGTACCACTATTCATGAAACATGTTATGTATAAGTTTGTATGATTGTATTTCATACTTTCAGCTTCCGCTAAGTTATTAGTGCGAGACAGACAGACTGTATGTATAATTCCAGTATGCCATAGTGGCTCGTTTTTGTTGCATGTTTTATTATGTCCGAGATTGTAAGTTAAGATAGTTTTCGTAGCATCCCGCAAGTAAGAAAGTCTTTTCGAAAATAAGCTCGCACGATATTTCAAAAATAAAAGCGAAAAATTGACTCTGATTTTTCAAAAGTCTAAGCTAGTCAAGGCGGGGTGTTACAATGTAATTAATTAGTCGTTAAAGTGTGATGGGTCTACTTTTGAATCTGAAGAGAACCAGTGGTTTTGAGCTCAGATCTGCTTGAATCGCCTTTGAACCGTTGCTAAACCGCAACAACACCTGCAAGAACTCAACGCCGGAAGTTTTTCCAGCGTAGAGCCTCCGACGCACAAGTCAGTATGTGAAAGAGATGAAGAGAGGCTGCTCTGAGAGAGCAGCAACAGCTATGAAGAAGAGTATGGAATGAATGAAAGTTAGGATTTAGGGTTACCTCATCTCCTTTATATAAGAGTGAACACTTACTTGAAGTACCCGAAATCCCCCAATCGGTGGACCTGAAAGTTCTAAATTGCCCCGGTCGATTCGTCTCCCCTCCTTGCTGAGTATGATAAGATTCCTTCTTATCCATTGGAGGACAAGAGGTTTCTATGAATGTCTCAAGTGTGTTGAGTCGTCAGTATGTTTCTCGTCTCGAGGTGCGAGGAGTCGACCTTGAGTACCAAGAGGTCGACTTGGAATTTTCCACATATTCGGAGGCTGCGCTTTTGTTATTCTTCTTAAATGGAAGTCGACTTACTGGAGTCGACTACGTGAAGTAGGCTTCTTCAAGTCGACTTGCATGGATTCAACTTTTCTCCATATCTCGTGAAGAGTCGACATTGCTTAAGTCGACTTAAGCATGTCGACTGGAGTATGTCGATGTGTGATCGATCTTGCCGGTTGTCCGGTCGAGTGGAAGTTCCTTGGACCGGTCTATCATAATATGGCTATATCATCTAGTCCCCCCCAAAAAAATTACTCTAAGCAGTCGAATGCTTAAGAGTAAATTTGGTGGTTGAGTAACGTACCCGTCTTGTTTAAATCGCGACATCCACTTTCACTCGTCGTGTTGGTAACTCGTCTCGTCATCTGGCCGGGGTACCTCTCATTCTTTCGAGATTACTTCTCTGGATAAGCCTGACATTCTGACAACTTTTCAAATTTAAAAATTTCAAGAAGAAACCCTAAGTGATACGCGTCGTCTCAATCACCGACTCTTCGAATTTTGTGTTTCATCAGGGCCATTAGATCTTTAGCTGATCTAACATTCAGCATCTATCACCACCGCATATAAATATACTTTGATTTTTTGGAAACCCACTTTTCTGCTTTCTCGAACCTCTTGCTCTCTCAAACTCCCTTAAGCTTTTCCGGCGATCTCTGCACTCCGGCATCACCGACGTTTATTCTCCGACAATCTCTGGCTTTCTCAAGACTTCTTCAGTCAAGGCATCATGAGTAAGTTCACTACTTTCTCTCATTTCTCAACTTCTTGTCGGTTTTTCCTTTTCTGGTTTTTCTGGGTTTTTTGGTTTTTGAATCTCCTGTGTGTTCTTCGTGTTTTTCAAACTTTTTCTTATGAACTTTGTGTTGAATCTTTTGTGCGCATGCTTGGCTTGGATATTTTGTTTGCGTCTTATTGGTCGTCGACTTTTGGTATGAAGTCGACTCTCGCCCTTTGCTGAGTTGATTCCTATCGACTCAGCGGCCTTCTTTCTTCTCTTCTTTCCTTCTTGAGCCGACTTATGTCAACTTACTGATTTATCTACGTCAAGTTGACTGAATGTCATAGTTTGTGACTTCCCTGTTTCTTTTGACATCGACAGAAGTCGAGTCGTCTTTTGACGACTTTAGAAAGTCGACTTTGTTCCTTATATCCAGTGTGTTAGCTCATGACTTTGCTAATTCCAACCTCTTTTTCCCTTTTCTTTTCCTCTTTTTTAGCTTCCAACTCCGACTCTTCTCCTGACACAGTTGAGCGCCTGATCGACGCTGGTTATCAATCGTCCGACTCAGTGCAAGTTGTCGGGTTCAAAATGGCTGCCAAGTCATCGACCTCCTCTTCTTATGGTTCTGTTTCAAGAGTTGACTGGGCTGAATACGACCAAGCACTTTTCGAGGGTGGCTTGGTGGATGTCTCGAAAAGTCCCTCTCGAGGGAGTTCTCCTCGCCTCGACCTCATTCTTCGAGGTATTCCCCTTAGGTTCTTAGATATTCCTGTATATAGAACGGGTCCTGTATCTGTACCAATAATTACTCCTCTTCTCGACTCTGAAAATGTTGTATCAATAGCTTGTCCTGTAGGTAGGTTAGCTGTTCTAAATCCTTTTTCTTATGCATCTGCATCCGAGGTCGAGGGCTTCAGGAAATTCAGTGGGCTCCCCTCTGATTGAGAATTGGTCGCCCCTGGTCCTGGCGACGATTTTGCTTATCCTCCTCCTGGCTGTCACAACTTCTTTACCGACCAAGTCGTCTTTGGTCTTCACTTTCCCATCCAGGATGAACTTTTGTTGATTAGCAACATGTATAATGTATTCATAAACCAATTTTCTCCCAACGCCATTCGCATTATGATTGCTTTCATAGTCGTCTCTTGAATAATTCTTCATTTCTTCTCACCCGGATTTTTCTTTTATTGCTATGGCTATCGACTTACCAAGGGCGCCCATTGTTTGGGTCATCGCGCTGGTGTCACTTTTCTCGACGATCTCTCGTCAAGCGTTACCGAGTGGAAATCGAAGTATATCTTTATTCGACTCGCGTTAGGTATGTATCCTTATGTAAATACTTGGATTACATCGAAAGTAAAAAAAAATAAATGGCCTCGTTCCGACGAGTTTGCCATGCTGTTGAAGGAGCTCAACAAGCACACATATAGTGCCAGTCAGTTAATAAAGGACCGTGAGTTAGTCAATCATGCCCGAATTGTCATCTACGAGGATCTTCCTCGTCTCGATGATCTCCGTAAGCTATTAATATTCCTTTTTCTGAAGTCGACTTCGTGCCTTGGTTACTTGTATTGTGATTACTATCTGTCGTTTGATTGCTAACTCTTGTTTCATTTCAGTTAAGGCACTCAAACGCTTTGAGGTGAAAAAGAAGCAGCTCACCGAGAAGTCGACTAGTGGATCTGTCCCTCCTCCTCGGCCCATAAGTGGGGCTGGGTCGAGGCCTGCCGCTGCAGCAGCCGAGACGACTGCTGCAAAGAAATCTAGGGTCAAGAACCCTACTGTTGCCAGGCAGCATAAATCATCGAGCTCTGGTTCCCAGAAAAGGGCCAGGACGACTGGGCCGTTGTCTTGATCCCCGACGACCTGAAACGCCATAAGGTCGACAAGGGAAAGGGAAAGGCAGTCGAGAAAGCTCCCCCCTCTCCTGTCACTATCAAGGAGGTGACAGTCGGTATGCCCTCCCGACTGTGGAATCACCCCGAGCCCCACCAGGTGGCTAAGTATTTCAACTCCCTTATCCCTGAGGTCGACAAAGAGCGTGTCGAGGGCAACACTTATGAGCGCTCCAACTACGCCATCCTCTGTCTCTCTCGGGTATTTCTTTCATTTTCTAGTTAACATTGTCGTCTCCTTTTCTTCTTACTTGACTTATCGTCTGTTATGTTTTTCAGTTTCTTGCCACGGTGCTTCCTTGCCTCGAGGAGGAGAGTAAAGCTCCCGCCGTCTCCACCAAGTCCCTTGAGGACAAGTGTGAGGCTCCGCGCCAAGAAATCGAGGCGCTGAAAGAGGACTTGGAGTCCTCGAAGGCCCTTGTCGACAAGCTGAAAGCCGACAAGGCCGTGGCTCGGCATTTGAATGAAAAGCTTAAGGGCGACCTAGGAAAGGCCCGTGATGAGTGCGTGGTCGAGAGAGAGAATGGCGTCGAGGAGGGGCGCAGGACCTTCTTGAAGTCCCCTATGGGTACAATCTTTCTCGAGACTTATCGCCAAGAGGTCACAAAGCCTTCTGCAATTCCCCTGTGTTCCTCGACAAGCTATGCCTCACCACCCTCCAATATTTTGAGCATACTTTTGCAGCCTGGGAGGCGGTGGTGGCGGGGTCTGAATTCACTGGCCGAATCGACCGCGAGGAGGTCACGGCGACGTTACCCGACCCAGAGGGTTATGAAGGTGACGCGTCTCTTCCAGATGACTATTCGTGGTGGTCGAGACTCGAGGCATGGGCCATTCGCAAAGCTTGTCTAGGTGCGCAACTCGAGGTTCCCCCTGCCCCCTTGGTCGGCTCGACCGAATTAGTCAGGCCAAGTAGGGTTAGTCACGAGAAGGAGGTTGAAGAGCTGGATGTCGAGCAGCAGGGGACTGAGCCGCTTGTCGACGGGGATGCTGAGAAAGATGTCGAGGGTAAAACTGAATCTTTTGAAAAGGATGGTAGAGACGATGCCGCTGAGAAGTCGGATGCCAAGTCTTAGCTGTGTTTGTCAAATTTGGGTTGCGCCAATGTTTTGCTAGTCAGATACCTCTTTTCTTCTTTATTGCCATGCTCGACCTATTTTCATGAATTTTAAAGGTCGACATGGCTCAGATGTAATGGATTCAAAATTATCAATATTACGCTAATCTTTTCTGCCTCGTCGTTTGTAATTTTTATTGCCGTTGTTGATTGCATTTGTTATTGGTTTTTATATATCGTGTTTGACTATAGTCATTTTTCTTATCTTCCCATTACTTCTCCCCAACACTTCTTGCAAGCTGGTCGAAGTCGAGCAACTGTTGTAGCAGCTTCGTAGCTGATAAACGTTAAGTTTTTCAACCCGTCTTCTCCCAACCCTTCTTGCGAGCTTGTCGAAGTCGAGCAACAATTTTGGCAGCTTCGTAGCTGATAAACGTAAGTTTTTCAACCCGTGTTCTCCAAACCCTTCTTGCGACTGGTAGAAGTCGAGCAACAATTTTGGCAGCTTCGTAGCTAATAAACGTAAGTTTTTCAACCCGTCTTCTCCCAACCCTTCTTGCGAGCTGGTCGAAGTCGAGCAACAATTTTGGCAGCTTCGTAGCTGATAAACGTAAGTTTTTCAACCCATCTTCTCCCAACCCTTCTTGTGAGCTGGTCGAAGTCGAGCAACAATTTTGGCGGCTTCTTAGGTGATAAACATAAGTTTTTCAACCCGTCTTCTCCCAACCCTTCTTGCGAGCTGGTCGAAGTCGAGCAACAATTTTGGTAGCTTCGTAGCTGATAAACATAGTTGCGTTTAGCGGGTTATACTCTTAGATTCATAGCTATCTTGATGTTCTTTGTGTGGATATGTTTTAAGTTATCTTCATAACATATTTGAGATTTCATTCAAATGTGACAACTTTGTAGTTGCACAAATCAACCTCACAGTTATAAGTTTTGTAGTTTGCTCGAGATTCAACTCGAGAGTACAACGTCGTAGTTGTGTTAAATCGACTTCATAGTTGTGGGCTTCGTAGCCTACTCGAGATTCCACTCGAAAGTACAACTTCGTAGTTGTTTAAATCGACTTCGTAGCCGTAAGCTTCGTAGCCTACTCTATTCCACTCAAGAGTACAACTTTGTAGTTGTTTAAATCGACTTCGTAGTCGTAGGCTTCGTAGCCTGCTCGAGATTCCACTCGAGAGTACAACTTCGTAGTTGTTTAAATCGACTTCGTAGTCGTAGGCTTCGAAGCCTGCTCGAGATTCCACTCGAGAGTACAACTTCTTAGTTGTTTAAATCGACTTCGTAGTCGTAGGCATCGTAGCCTGCTCGAATTCCACTCGAGAGTACAACTTCGTAGTTGTTTAAATCGACTTCATAGTCGTAGGTTTCGTAGCCTGCTCGAGATTCCACTTGAGAGTACAACTTTGTAGTTGTTTAAATCGACTTCGTAGTCATAGGCTTTGTAGCCTGCTTGAGATTCCACTCGAGAGTACAACTTCGTAGTTGTTTAAATCGACTTCGTAGTCAGAAGAGTTAGTCGGCTACATAGCCGTTTTGAAAAATTCGATTTTTCAGACAATCATAATAAGGTCGATGCGTAAATGTAAGAGACATAATTGAAGCGTAAACTTGAAATTCATTTCATTACTAAATTTGATTTGAACATTTCTCAGTACAAAAAGGAGTTCAAAACGTTGCCTTAAGCATAAAAGCGTTTGAGATGGATCACGTGTCAGGATCGTGGCAGTTGTCGACCTTCTCCATCCTCGAGTTCATATACATCTCTCTCGAGCACCTTTGTGACAGTGTAGGGGCCTTCACAAATCGCTTCAAGCTTCCTGACATGCTTGAGAGCGTTGGCTCGCTTGAGGACGAGATTCCCCACTTGAAAGTGTCTGGTTCAGACCTTCTAATCGAAAGCTACGCGCATCTTTTGTTTGTATTCAACGGATCGTACCCTGGCTTCTTCTCGTCCTTCTTCAATCAAGTCGAGGGCTTCCTCAACCATCTCCTCGTTTTTCTTTTCTTCGTAGAATGTCGATCTATGAGAATTCAAGCCGACTTCAACTGGCAGAAGTGCATCCATTCCGTAAACCATGTGAAATGGAGATTGACCTGTTGAACTTCTCGGAGTCGTCCTATAAGCCCATAGGACCGCTGTTAGCTCGTCAACCCAGGCTCCTGAGGCCTTCTCCAATCTCTTCTTTAGTCCTTGGAGAATAGTTCTGTTTGTTACTTCGACTTGACCATTTGCCTGAGGGTGTGCAACTGAAGCAAATCGTTGTTTGATCCCCATGTCGAGGCACCACGCATGAATTTGCTTCCCTTGAAATTGAGTTCCGTTATCTGATATTAGCACTTTTGGGACCCCAAATTGATAACAAATATTATTGAATAGGAATTGTATCATCTTTTCTTCAGTAATTCGAGCCAAAGGTTCTGCCTCGACCCACTTGCTAAAATAGTCGACTGCGACCACCAAGAATTTTCTCTGTCCTGTCCCCATCGGCAATGGGCCCACCAAGTCGATTCCCCATTGAAAAAAGGGATTGGAGAGTTGATTGGCGTCATGTATTCGGCTGGGATTTAGTTGACTTGGCCGTGTTGTTGACACTTATCGCATTTTCGCACAAGTTTTTCCGCCATCGCCCGCACTTTTGGCCAGTAATATCCTGCTCGCAGGGCTTTGGCAATTAAAGCTCGAGATCCCAGATGTGCTCCACAACATCCTTTGTGTATTTCTTTTAGGACATGGATTCCTTCTTCCTCAGACACACATCGGAGATGGGGCCCGACCAGCGACTTCTTGTATAATATCCCATCGACTTCAAAGTATTTGCTTAGGTATCGAGCAACTTTTTCCGCCTCTTGTTTGTCTTCTGCATGTACTCGACCCTGTAAGAGTTCACGGATCGACTTCCTCCAATTGTCCTTCTCGTCGACTTCCATTGTTTCGCCCAAAACACTTCCTTCTAAGTGCATCGTAATAATATGATTTTCCATCTTCCCCTCATTGGAACTCGCTATCCGTGCGAGCCAGTCGGCTTGCTTGTTCTCGTCTCTTGGGACCTGGGTTAGCTCCAATTTCCCCAAGTCTTGTATAAGGCTCTGAATTTCCTCGACGTATTTCAGCATACGATCCTCCTTTATTTCACGATTTCCCAACACTTGTCCTACGACGAGTTGTGAGTAAGAATGTGCCGCGATCTCCGTCGCTCCGCCACCAATCGCAAGTTGAATTCCTTTAATTAGTGCCTCATATTCTACTTCATTGTTCGAGGCTTTAAACCCCATTCTGATGGCCAAGTCGAGTTTCGCCCTCGAGAGACACGAGGACGACTCCTAATCTCAATCCTTTGGCTGCAGAGGACCCATCGACATGCATTACCCACTTCTTTTCTTCTCCCTTAGTGCACTCTTGGATGAAATCCGCCAAAGCTTGAGCCTTTATGGCTCGTCTGGTCTCATACTTGATGGAATACTCGCTCAACTCAACTGCCTATTTCACAAGCCGACTTGAGACAGTAGGTCGACCCAAGGTTTCTCCGAGTTGAAAGTTTGTCCTCACGATTATTGTATGATTCAAAAAATACGGCCTCAACTTTCTAGCCATTATAACCAACTTCAAAGCAGCTTTCTTGATTTCGGAGTATCTCGTCTCTGTGCCCTGGAGTACGCGACTGGTGTAATAAATCGGCTGTTGGGAGCCTCCCTCTTCTCGCAGCAGTACTGAACTTAAAGAGACCACTCCAACCGAGATGTACAATACCAACTCGTCACCAGGTTCGGGCTTTGTCAATAGGGGCAACTCGCTTAGAAATTCTTTCAGCTTTTCGAATGCCATTTGAGCCTCGTCACTCCACTGAAAAGTCGTCTTTTTCTTGAGCAATTTGAAGAAAGAAAAACTCTTCTCGGCTGCTCGAGCAATGAACCTACTCAATCCCGCAATTCTTCCCGTCAGGACTTGCACCTCCCTAATGTTTCTCGGTGGTGCCATGTCAAGTATGGCCCTCACCTTGTCTTTGTTCACCTTAATTCCTCGTTCTGTGACAACGTATCCCAGAAATCGTCCCGCCTTTCCTCCAAAGGCTCATTTTTGGTTTTGAATGTTTCCCTTAAATCGTCTGGGTGTGAAGTTGAGGATTCTCTCTTCACCAAAATGTCGTCAACATATACTTCCATATTCCGCCAAATCTGGGATTTGAACATGCATCCATTAATCTTTGGTAGGTCTCTCCCGCATTCTTGAGTCCAAAGGGCATAACGACATAACACTATGTCCCTTTGCTTGTCACGAAGCTCACTTTACTTTGGTCCTCGAGGGCCAAGGGGATTTGATGGTACCCTTGGGACGCATCCATCATACTTAGCAGCTCGCAGCCAGCCGTGGAGTCGACTAGCTGATCTAATCTCGGTAAAAGATAATGATCTTTTGGGCACGCCAGGTTCAAGTCTCGAAAGTCGATGCACATACGCCATTTTTTTAGTACCTTTCTCACCATCACTGTGTTGGATATCCACTCGGGGAATTGGATTTCTTTGATATGTTTAGCTTTTAGCAACTTTTCCACCTCGACTTTAATTGCTTTGTCCATTTCAGCCCCATGATGCCTGAGTCGCTGCTTCACCGGCTTTCTGAGGGGGTCGACATTGAGTTTGTGTTCCATGACTTCTGGATCAATTCCTGTCAACTCCTCAGGGGAGAAGGCAAATATGTCTCTGAATTCCTTCAACAATTCCACCAACTACTTCCGCAACTCGTCCTCCAACTCCCTCCCGACTTTGGTGGTTTGGTCTTCCCTTTCTCCTATTTGGATTTTCATCAATTCTCCGTGCGGCTCGAGATCACTCCCTCTCGGCCTCTTCTCACTCGACATTCGTTTCTTTCCCTCCTTGATTTCAGCTCATTGATTGGTTTTCACCGCAATCTGATAGCATGTTCTCGACAACTTCTGGTCCCCTCGAGCCTCTCCCACTCGATCTTCGTTGGGGAATTTTAATTTCATGTGGTAAGTCGGCACCACTGCTTGGAAGGCATTGAGTGCCGGCCTCCCGAGGATCACATTGTAAGCTGACTCGGACGTTGACCACCACAAATCTCACCATCTTGACCTTCCTCAAGTCACCTTCCCCTAGGACGACAGCGAGCATGGTCTCTCCTAGGGGCGCGACCTCTGACCCATTGAATCCAAAGAGTGACGTGTGTAGGGGTGTGAGTTCGATATCGAGTTCCATCCTTTTGAGACATTCGTAAAAGATCACGTTCACCAAACTTTCCGTGTCAACAAACGCTCTCTGTACTTCATATCCCGACACATGCGCCATTATCATTAGGGCATCTTTCTATGGCCTCTCGACTTCTCCTGCATCAGCAGGACCAAAGTTCATCACTAGTCCGTTCTCCTCGACTTGATGCACCTCGACTTTTGCATATTGACCTCGAGCATACGCCTTCCATGCTCGATTTGAATCTCTGTCTGTCGACCCTCCGAAAATCATGTGAATTACTCCCTTTTCGGGGGGAGTTCCTCTTTCTCCGATGATCTCGCCCTCTTGCAAGGACTTTTACTTCTTTCTCTCCTCTTGCTCGACCTCTCGCGGTTTTTGTATATGAACTCCTTTAGATGGCCAGCTTTTATCAACCTTTCGATCTCGTCTTTGAGGTGTCTGCAAGTCAGTGTTGTGCCCATAGTCCTTGTGGAATCGACAGTACAAATTGCTCTTGGGCTTTATCGGTCCGTCCTTTTTCGTTCGTGGCCATCTAACCACATCGTCTCGGATCTCCCTCTCCATCACTTCTAGTATTCTCGTGTGGGGAGCCGACAGAGGTGTGTATTGAATCCGCCTCCATCCCCTAGATCGTCCTTCACCCCTGTCAGCTCGTGGGGATCATCTTCTTTCCCCAGTTGAATGAATCTTCTTCTTTTTCTTGTCATCTCGACTTTCGGTCTGGGACATCTTCATGCTTTGTAGGTAGTCGACTTCTGCTTCCTCGACATTCATGTATTTAGCACATCTCCCCAATACGTCATCGAAACTCCTACCAGGTCGCTTGGCCAAAGAGTTCTTACACAACCCTTGTAGCAGTCCCCTCGTCAGTCCTTCTGATTTAATCTCTTCTGTTGCTGTTGGGCAGTCGATACCCGCCCTTGTAAACCTCGCCACATATTCTCGTAGCGACTCGTCTTCTTCTGTTGCATGCTGATCAACGAGAGGTAGGATTTCTCCTGCACTCTAACACTTGCAAATTGATTGAGAAAACTCCAGTTGAAACCATCAAAGTTCTGAATCGACCCAGTTGGTAGTTGATGGAACCAGTCCTGGGCCGACCCTTTCAGATTCGTCAGAAAAGCGCGACATTGCACTGGGTCACTGTAGCGGTGAAGCACTGCCATGTTCTCAAAGATCCTTAGATGTCGAGACGTGTCAGTGGAGCCATCATATCATATGTTCAATTCCCTGAAGCTGAGGTAATTCGGCCCGCAGGATCTGTTGCAAGAATGGATGTTCCTTCGCCCCTCTGCTCTTCTTTTCCCCTACTCGAGCTTGCAAGTCGCGGACCTGGGCCATCAGCTGCTCCAATGTCTCGTCTCTCGCTTGCGGGTTGATTGTTCTGATGGAGGACTCCTCATCGTCTGCCTTTCTATTCTGCTGTTCGTTCGACTGGGCTTGCTGTTCAACCCATATGTTTTGCTCGACTTGAGGGTTCTGCTAGACTCGCACCACTTGTTTCATCTGAGCCGCCACAGCTTCAGCAATCATTCTCTGCATCTCGCTCCTCGTCATTGTCAATGTTGGCTCCTCGACTGAGGGTGGGGCTTGTGTCTGCTCCGTTTCTCCTTCAATTTGCTTCCCCTCACGTCGGGGCATCTCCCTTAGCTCCTTCTCTCCAACTCCTGAATTAGGGTTCAATGTTTGACTTGTTCCTCCTTGAGTCAACACCTACATCTTCACTCCGGGTGGAGTAATAGGTGTTTCTCCATCCAGATTCATTCCCGGCGACGGAAGTCTAATCCCAGCATCTGCATCACTGGAGGTCTAGGGGTAGAGAGTGGTGGTGGTCTCCTGTCTGTCCAAGCTCCCCTAAACTCCTCATTCAAGTTCCTCTGCAAACCTTCCTTCTCAGCCATCAGAAACAGATCGGAGCTAGGTGCAAAGCTCTTAATTCCTTCAAGAACTCCCTACAGACGGTGCCAAAATGATGGGTCTACTTCTGAATCTGAAGAGAACTGGTGGTTTTGAGCTCAGATCTGCTTGAATCGCCTTCCAACCGTTGCTAGACCGCAACAACACCTGCTAGAACTCAACGCCGGAAGTGTTTCCGGCGTAGAGCCTCCGACGCTCAAGTCAGTATGTGAAAGAGATGAAGAGAGGCTGCGCTTTTGTTAGTCTTCTTAAATGGAAGTCGATTTACTGGAGTCGACTACGTGAAGTCAGCTTCTTCAAGTCGACTTGCATGGATTCAGCTTTTCTCCATATCTCGTGAAGCGTCGGCATTGCTTAAGTCGACTTAAGCATGTCGACTGGAGTATGTCGACGTGTGATCGATCTTGCCGGTCGTCCGGTCGAGTGGAAGTTCCTTGGACCGGTCTATCATAATATGGCTATATCAAAGTGCAATTCCCCTAACGTTATTGTGCAATCGCAATGCATAAAAATATAATAATAACAATAATATATTTTTACGTAGTTCGTTCGTCTGNCATCGAGCCGGAATCTAAAATTTGAATAGAAATTTTATATTTCGATATTGTGCAATCTGATAGTCATTAATGTGCAATTCGTCTAACACTATTGTGGACTCCCAGCCCATGGATGTTTAATGATTTGTTACAACCCACACTACTTCCGAATTGAAATAACTAGTTTATTCGATTGATTACCCGAATTTATTGTATTAATTTATTATTTATATAATAAAAATATTTTTAGTGTTTTAATATTTATATTTTACATTTTAACAATGTTGTGCAGTCTGACAGTGCATAACGTTTAATACTATTGCACTTTTGCAGTCAGAGTTTTTTTATGTGCGAATTCAAATTAAAACTGAATTGAAATAATTGGGCTATTCGGTTGGTTAATCGAATTGACCTAAATAATTAAAATATTTTATTATTTATTATTATAAAATTTCATTTATTATTTTAGTATTCTTGTATATTTTTATATTACGTTTTTGGTTAAAATAATATAATATTTATATGTTTAAAAAAAATATAAAAAAATAACAAAATAAATTTGGTAAATTTGTAGACTTTAGAAATTAAAATATTATTTGTATTCACTTGTTTTTTATTTATTTTATAATAATATGTTTTGTAAATTATACATTTGACCGAAGGTTCAATTGTAAAAAAACTAAAATCCATAAAATTACAACCAAGTCCCTCATACATATCCAATTCCCAAAAACCAGCCCCCCCTCCCCCACCTTCATAACTAACGGCTCATCCCGTCAGTTCCGTCGTGCGCCTCTCGCCGTCCGATCATATGGTCGTTTGTTTCTCGTCTCCAGCCGAAGAGGACGTGCCTCCATTCCGGAGACGTTGGGGGAGTTTGGGCGGCGGTGATCCACCGGCTTGGATTACTTTTAGGGCGGAGGACGACGTTGGACCTAGAAGACGGTGCCTCGATTGTTGTGGCGGAGGACATAGAGTTTCTCGAGGTCGACAGCAGAAATCGAAGATGATTCTTGAACTAGTGCGGCGGATGGAGGAGTTATGGAGGGAGGCGGAGGTTGACGAGGCAGTTTGTGGTGGCGGAAGACATGGAGTTTCACGAGGTCAGCGGCAGAAATCGGAGATGGTGCTTGAACCAGGGTGGTGGCTGGACGAGTTAAGGAGACAGGAGGCGGAGGCTGCCGGCGTCGAACGTGCGATGAAGAAGGTGACGGTAGAGATGTTGACGGCGTCGGGCTGCGCCGACAAGGATTGAAAGTTGCTCTATGTGTGTGTATATGTGTGTGTGTTGGTGTGTGTATTGTGTGTGTATCGATGTGTGTTGGTGTGTGTACATAGTGTGTGTATGTGTGTGTGTTGGGGAGAGAGAGAGAGTGCATTGGGACCAGTCACCAGTGTGTGTATGTGTGTAGTGTGTTGTGTGTAAAACAGAATGAGTGGGTGGTGAGTTGGTAGGTTAGGAATTAATAAGGGTGAGGTGGGACCCACGGGGTAGTTGGTAATAAAATTACCATACTGCCCTCAATGTGTTTAAAATCTAGGGTTTTTTTAGCTGTTGGATTATCTGATCCATTGGCTGAAATTTATTCTTATTTCTTTCACTAAGCACCATTCTCATGTGAACCCAACCATATATATGTGTATATATATAAATGACTACAACAGNATATATATATATATATATATATATATATATATATTATATAAAAGAGGTGGATCAAATGAGCACACCTCTTAAAATGAGGAGACATCTTAAAATGTGACTCAATCATAACCATTGATATTGTGTTGATCAATGGGTCATATTAATCACACTTAAAATACATTTATTAAATAATAATAAAATTATTATTATTATATTTAAATTAATTATATAATAAAAAAATACTTCATCGTTGATCGGCGTTGATCTCCAACCAACGGCCGTTGATCGGTCAACAAGACTGCCGGAAGTGGATTTTTCAGATCGGTGGCAGGAATTTCGTGCTTCCGATGAGAATATGGTCTCCGGCGACCTTCAGCTCCTTACCTGCCACCCTATTTCTTCGAAGACCATGTTTTTTTGGCGCTGGGCTGGGCTGGGCTACTTAATTTTCGGCACAGGGCTGGGAACATGGACAGTCGGCGCGGGGCCGCGAATCCCAATTTTCACTGACATGAAACAGCGCTGTGAAGCTCATATGGAGAATTCTATAGACGTGAATGGACGAAATTTGCAGCCGTCACTGCCCACTCATCATCGTCGCTAACGTCGCCTGATATGGAATACTATACCTAAGAGAGTGAACAGGTCGAGCAGGCCGATCAAATAAACCAAATAAATCATTTGGTTGAGCAAGATCCGAATGGGGTGGTCGTGGTCGAAAGTCATAGAAACAAGAGCCTTCGGACTGGAAGACAACTTAAAAAGAATTTAGGTATCAGGAGAGTAGGTCAGGCCTAAGCCCTTGGGTAGCCAGGTCGAAACTTGACCAACAGCAGCAAGTCGACCAATAACTGGTCGAGTCTTGGGGAGGATCCCAGGGGAATCAAAGCCCCATGTAACGGGGACACGTGGCAAGGCCTGAATGGCCCATACCTCATAACTATTTCTGACCCACCTTCAGTGTGTGTTGTATGACCGGGCAACTATGGTAGTTGGGGAAGTTGACTGAGCACCTCCGGACAGCCTTCTAGAATAGGTACCTCACCCCTATATATAGGGGTGAGACTTGTGATTTCAGCAATTACATTCTATACCTTGTTTTACCTGAAGACCAAGGAAGTATGAAAGTTCGCCTACTAGACTCATCTCGAATTCAGAACACATCAGCTTGACGAAGTGATCGACCAGCTTCTTTGAGGTTGACCCAAATATGATGTCATCCACATAGATTTGAACCACCAGTAGGTCGTCATTTGTCCTCAGAAAAAAGAAGGTCTGATAAACTCCCCCTTGCTTGAAGCCCTTCTCAAGAAGGTACATAGTGAGTCGTTCGTACCAAGCCCGAGGTTCTTGTTTCAGTCCGTTCAACGCCTTCTTGAGTCTATAGACATGGTTGGGGTTTCTAGGATCTTTGAACCCTTCAGGATGCTTTACATAGGCTTCTTCATGCTAGATCCCATTGAGAAATGCCGACTTCACGTCCATCTCATGGACAATGAACTTCATTAGATAGGCAATAGATAAAAATATACGTATCGATTCGAGTCTTGCAACTGGAGCAAAGGTTTCATCAAAGTCCACTCCATGAGTCTGAGTGTACCCTTGTGCAAACAATCTAGCTTTGTTCCAAGTAACATTACCAACCTCATCAATCTTGCTCTTGAAGATCCATTTAGCCTCGATAACATTTCCTGAAGTAGGTTCAGGAACTAGTTTCCAGACATCATTCCTGGTGAACTGCTCCAGTTCCTCTTGCATGGCAGAGATCCAACATTCATCTTTCAGTGCCTCTTTGGTTTTCTTTGGCTCTACTAACGGGGTGTAGCTAGCAAAGTGAGAAATTCCCATGAGTTCTTTAACTGTGGATTTTGAATTTCTCGTTACCCTCTCATTCAAGTCACCAATAACCAATTCAAAAGGATGAGTTTTCTAAATCCTCAAGGGTGGATCCCGTTTTGGTTCAGTTTGATTTCTAGATGATGAGGTACATTATACTCTGTTTGGATCTCCTTTGAACCTTTAGTTGCACATGAACGTTCACCGTTCTCACTTTCTGTCACACTGTCAACATTCTCAACCTGAGTATCCTTCGTACTCACAACATTATCAAACAGATTAAACGACGCAAATAAACCAACATTGGGAGTTTTCTCATCAAATGTTACATTCATGGATTCTATGATAGTGGAGGTACTTGTGTTATAAACACAATATGCTCGACTGTTATTAGAGTATCCAAGAAAAAAACCAACATCGCACTTAGTATGAAACTTCCCAAGTTGTTCATGATCATTATAGATAAAGCACTCACACCCAAACACATGCAAATCACTAAGGTTAAGACTTTTACATTTCCACAGTTCATAAACCGTTAACCCCATACCTTGACGAAGGTACACTCTGTTCACAAGGTAACTTGCTGTATTGATTGTCTCTGCCCACCATCTATGAAAGATAGCCTTTGAATTCAGCATCACCCTTGCCATTTCTTGTATGGTGCGATTCTTCCTATCAATGACTTCGTTTTGCTGTGGAGTTTTAGGTGCAGAAAACTCATGAAAAATACCTCGTGAGTCACAAAATTCTGAAAACTCCTTATTCTCAAATTCACGCCCATGATCAATTCGAATTCCAATATTGGAAATCCCTTTTCATTTTTAATTTTTAGACATAGAGTTTTAAAGGCGATGAAGGTATCATATTTTTCACGCAAGAAATCTACCAGGTATATCGAGTGAAATAATCCACATAGACGAAAATATACTTTTTTACCTTGATAACTCTCAACCTGTATGGGTCCCATATGGTCCACGTGAAGTAGCTCTAGAACTTGCTTCGATGCAATGTGGTTCAGGGCTTTGTGTGAAGCTCGAGTCCGTTTTCCCGGTTGGCATGGTTCACATATTGGATGTTCCTTCATAACAATTTTGGGAACTCCACGAACTACTTTTGCATTTGAAAGTTTGACCAAGTGAGAGTATCAGATATAGCCTAAGCGTTAGTGCCAGATTTCGGACTCACTAATAATTTCTTGGAAATATTTTCCATTAAAGTCAACGAGATAACAATTATCAGTTGACCGAGATCCAATAATTATGCATGTACATTCGTTGTCTTTCACAAAACATTTGTCACGAGAGAAACTAACACTCAGACCTTGGTCACAGAGCTGACTCACACTCAAAAGGTTTGCCTTTAAGTCATTAACAAGTAACACATCATTCAACTTTGGTAAACCTCCTAAATTCAAACATCAAGTTCTAATGACTATATTACTCACACCATCGCCAAATGTTACTTCACCATTTGATCCAGTTTTAACATCAGACAAGTATGCAAGTTCACCAGTCATGTGCCTCGAACATCCACTGTCAAGGTACCATTTACCTTCAAGTGATGTTTTCAGACAGATGCAAAACATTTGAAAGAATTTTTAACAATCCATACTTGTTGATTTTTCACATTTTTGTTTCGAAAACTGGCCTTATGAACGTTCACTGGAATACCCGAATAGTTCCAGTTTGACACCTTTCCTGTGCAAAGATCATGCTACATTTGTAACATTTGGGTCTGATGTGGCTAGATATATGACAAATTGGAACAAAATTATGTGGTGATTTACTCACAAATTTACTAGCCGGTACATGAACCTTCACCGTACTCTGTGAGGAAGAAGATGTACTTACAGTGCTTTTTAAGAACCTGGAGTATAAATCTCAAGAAGGTTTGCCATGAAGACTTGTACCTTCTTCACCTAACTTGCTGGAGAATCCTAGACCTGGATGTTTTCTTTTAGTAGACACATCTGACGAACCATCTAGACCTTTAGCTTTGCCTGTATACCCCATCCCAGTAAGATCACCATATTGCCTTCCCATGGTGAGAAGTTCATTTAGATATGCTTTCCCTTTATTCAGTTTTCTCATGGCCTCAGTCGTTCGTTCCAGCTCTGCAGAATTCACATTCAATTTTTCTGCATACTTGCATGTTCGTTCATTATTCGACCGACTTCACTCTTGAGCTTCGTGATTTTCCTGTTCCTCTAAATAAGCAATTTTTGAGTGGAGAACAGTTCAGATCTCAATCCCTCGATGGTTTGAGTCTTCTCCATCCCATCTTGTTTGGATAGTTTGATACCACTCTCAAGAATGATGGTACGAGCTTTGGAGGCATTCGGTTCACTCTCTTTTTGATGAGTGAATGAGGAGGTTATCTGTTCATTCAAAAGCTCGTTTATCTTTTTCAGGTTTTAGACCTCATTCTTCAGTCTTTCCACTTCTTAAATTGACCCATCAGTTCGAGTCTGACTTTTAAGTCTCTTGATCTTACCTTGAAGCTTCTTCATTGCTTCTGATGCTTGAGAGCATTTCTCCATGGCCAACAAATGAACTGGATCCATACACATATTCTGGTCGGCTTCATCACCAGATGCATCAGATTCAACCATACTTTCTTCAAACTTCGTTGGAACATGAAAAGTGGTAAGACACATGAACTTATTTACTGAAGAGTGAATTGCCATATTGCTCATATGTGATAAAGGTTCTTATGTCACTTCGTCATATGAATCCTCCCACGATGCCTTTAGCGACTTATTCTTCTTTTTAAGGTTTGCACATTCTTATTGGAAATTACCGAACCCTCGACATTCTCGACATTGGTCCTTCTCGATCCATTGAGTGTCTGGTTTTGAGGATGATGTGTTGCCTTTCTTTTCTTGGACTGAGTTTTTGTCGTTATTGTTGAATTTCTTGTTGTTTGTCCCATTTTTATGTCTTTATTTTATGTTTATTTTCTTTTTGTTTCCCCCTATTTGTAGGATTTTTGAAGTTTATTTGGTCCATTTCGTTCGTTATGTGTTTTTGTCTTTAGTTTATATTTTGTATCTTTTTGTCGTGTTTTGCTTCGTGTTTTTCCTTGTTTTTGTGTTTTCAGGAGGTAGGTCGTGCCAGTCGAGGATGAGACTATTTGAGCCGAGTCCATGATATCGAGAATACCCGTTGCCGAGCCAGAAGACTAAAGGAAGGCCAGAAAATCGGAAAGAATCTGTTCCCAGGAATTCTCGCGACTCGCGAGTCGTCTCGCGACTCGCGACTCGGGTCGCGACTCTCGAACATGTCGCGACCCGCGAGAAAAACTGGGGTTAAAAGGCAGTTGCGAGTCGATGTCGCGACTCGCGAGAGGATCTCGCGACTCGCGAGGTATAGTCGCGACCTGCCTCAGAAAGTTATCAATTTGAAGACGCGCGACTCGCGAGGACTCGCGACTCGCGACCCAAGAAAAGTCCATCTCGCGACTCGCGACTCATGTCGCGAGTCGCGACTTACCCGGCGCGAATTTCGAGGACGGGATTCTTAGAGCAGAATTTGACCCTAGGGTTGAGGATTCACCATTCCAACTTTGTTTTTACGTTCTCTCTGGAGAAAAAAACCATTCCTTTTCTTTCTTTTGCACTTTTGATTGGTTTTGGAGATTGAAAAACTCCTTTTCTTCGCTTTGGATTTGGATGCACTTGGATTTGACATTGGATTCCTTTCTTTAATCGTAAGTTATTTTTCTCAATCTTTTGTTGATGATGATGGCTTGGGTTAATCTGAATGTTGATGTTGAATTCCGTATGAGTAGCTAAATCCATTCGCTAGGGATAGGGGATGATTGATTAGGTTCGTATAATTGAGTGCTTTTGGTTGTTCATGTCTATTCGAGTTGTGTGAACCATAGGGTTAGGAGATTGATCACCTTTCTAGCCTAGATAATCAACGTGTAGAACCGAGAGGGGAGACGTTGGTAGAATTAGGCTCGTTTAGAATAGATTTGTTCGGAAGCGTATAATCTATGTGTTGTAGGAATTGATAGTTGATCGTTCACATTCACTCTCTTGTTACGAAGAGTTATTGAGAGTGAACCTCTGAACGTGAAACGAATCAAGACCTTTAACCGAGCAATCAATTGCCGGTAATTGTGTTAGAACCGAAGGCAATTATCCCCGATTCCCTAGCACTTTATTCATTCAGTAAATTCATTAGCTATTTGCCTTCATTTAATTTAGTTTACATCAGTAGTTGGTAATTGAAACCCCAAATATTGAAATAGAGTGTTTAGGAATTTTTCTTCTATTTTTCGTGACTGAATATACGCACAAGAATATCCGGCTAACCTTCCTTACGATACGACCCGGGGACGAGTCTTTCGATTATACTCCGGTAAAAATTATTACAACAAATTAGCGCCGTTGCCGGGGAAGGTTTAGGATTATAATTGTGCGCCTATTCGTTTTGTTTTTAGTGTTTCTCTTATTTCTTGTGATTTTCCTTGTTTCCGTGTTTCTCTGGATTTCTTTTTATTTGTTAGGTGTTAATTCGTGTTTTATTTTGCTTTTATCATTGGTGCTCGTAACCCTTGTTGGTCTTAGTGTATGCGTACCAGGAGTGGACGCAAATTGCTATCTCCGATCAACAAATCAGTCAACGAGAGCCTGAGGGAGCTGTTGGAAGAGCTGACCCTCGAGTCTAACGAAGGAAACGAGCACTCCCCGAAATCGTCAGAAGGCAGTAACGTCGTCATGGATGAACAACAACAGCAACCGCCTCGTAACACCCTTCGACACCTAGCCCATCCGACAATTGGGCCGATGACCTCATGCATCCGGTTGCCACAAGAAGCTCGGAACTACGAGCTTAAGATGATCCATTACAACCAGCTGCCATCCTTCCACGGGCTCCCGAATGAAGACCCGCTTAACTTCATTCGGGAATTCTACAATGTGCTACAGACCTTCCCTCTCCACAGGCTTACAGAAGAGCAACTGAAGATGAGGTGTTTTCCCGAGACACTGAAGGACCGGGCCAAGTCCTGGTTCATGACCCTCGCACCGGACTCTCTCACTACCTGGACTGACGTATACACGAAGTTCATTGGGAGGTATTACTCCCATCAGAAGACCCAGGAGCTCCGGTCGCAGATCGTCTCATTTGCTCAACTACCGAACGAGCCTCTTCACGAGGCTTGGGAGCGGTTCAAGGACCTCCAGCGGCAGTGTCCTCATAACAACCTCTCTCCGGGGCTACTGATCAACTGTTTCTACGACTCCCTCCATCAAAACTTGCAGTATATGGTTGACAATGCGGCTGGAGGAGATATTGGAGCAAAAACGGCTGGAGAGATGTTCAAAATTTTTGAGACGATGAGCACGAATTTGTTGCAGAAGAGCAGCAGAGGGAAGAGAGTGGCAGTACACGAGGTCGGGCAGGGCAACAATGAGATGGCCCAACAGTTAGCTGAGCTCACAGAGCAAATGCGTTTACTTAACGCACGAGGAGCTCAGCTGGTTCAGACCATGTCTGTTGACACGTGCGGGGCATGTGGAGTCCCTGGCCATAGGTCTGAAGTGTGCCCTTCAGCTTTCGACCAGGAGTTCGGTGGGCAGTATGCAGATGCCAGCGCCTTACAAGGATACCAAGCCCGGCCTGGCAATGACCCATATTCGAATACGTACAATCCGGGATGGCAGAATCACCCAGCTTTCTCATGGTCGAACAACTCGAACACCCTTCAGCCACCCCGTCCAAATTTTATGCAGCAACAACCTCGACCCAACTTTGTGCCCCGTCCGAACTACCAGCCACAGCAGCAGCAGCAGAGGGGACCAGAAGCAGGGTCAAGTTCAAACATTCAAGACGATGTTGCCAAAATCCTTCAGTTTATGGCTAACAGAGAGCAGAGAGATGCCAATCAGGATGCCTCCATCAAGCGCATTGAGACTCAGTTAGGCCAACTGGCTGCTCGGGTCGGAATCATTGAGACTGAATTGAACAAGGGGAAGTTGCCTAGTCAGCTGGAGCATGTAAATGCAGTGACTGTGATTTTGCCAGACATTGAGAGGGAGATTGTAGGCGACGAGAAGGAAGAAGAAGAAGAGGGCCCAAAGAAGCAAGAAACTCCAGTGACGCTGCTGGCTGAGCCAACATTACACAAATCTCCGAACCCATTCAGGCCGAAGATTCCTTTCCCCAGCCAACTTTTGGAGGGGAAGAATGAACGTGACTCCGGTGAGTTTGTGATCGATGTAGCTTTTGAGAGTGGGAAAGTTGTATCGGGGATGTTAGACCTCGGGGCGGGCATAAATCTGATGCCCCTATCTATCTATCGGACACTTGGACTCGTCAGTCTGAGGCCCACCAGGATGAGTCTACAGCTTGCTGATCACTCGCTCTGTCAACCTGAAGGGATTGTGGAAGATGTCCAGGTAAGAGTGGGGAAGCAGATAGTCCCCGTTGATTTTGTGGTTCTTGATATTGGGGATGTTAGAGAGAACGGGTATCAGCACACCATCCTCCTTGGACGACCCTTTATGGCGATCACCCACACAATAATTGATGTGAAGAAGAGGATTGCAAGCATGATGGTGTTGGGTAAATCTACTTTCATCTCCGCCCGAGGGTCCCAGCTTGAGCCGCCAATGCAATGACGGGGTCATGTCCATACCAACCATCACACTGTTCCCTCCAGGCCGAGTTCAATGGAGCTGCCACGTTTCCACTGGAGCGAAAGATATGATTTGGCAGGCACACGCCGCTGTCCGGGGCCTGACTATCTCCATCCTCCGCCAGCACCCCCGAATTCACAGTGACTATTATAGTCACTGTGCACTGTATGATTGTATCTCTCCCTTTTTCTTTCTGCATTTGGTTTTATTTTTCGTTTTGGTTAATTCGGTAGGTAACTTTTCTATTTTGGCTTTGCATTTTTCAATATATATATTAAAAAAAAAAAAAAAAAAAAAAAAAAGAAAAAAAGAAAAAAAGTGTGTCGCGACTCGCGAGGTATGTCGCGAGTCGCGAGTTAGCCAACAAAATGGGTCGTCGGTTCCAGTTATTTTCGCGACTCGCGACGTTATCTCGCGAGCTCCAAAGTCGCAACTCGCGAGTATGTCGCGAGTCGCGAGTATCCCCACCAAACTCACTGTCGCTTGCAGTTTTTTTCGCGACTCGCGAGCTATGTCGCGAGTCGCGACTTACCTGCTAGTATATTCTTCATCCGTTCTTTTTCTTTTAACAGATACTCTCCAAAGCTCTCTCGCGATAACGCACGCCTACCATCTCCGTTCGAATCTCCAGCCAACAACCGCCGACGCTCCGACCATCGGCGACCACCACTTTCCGGCGCCACTCCGACCTCCCACGCAACTCTCTCACGCAATCCTCTCACGCGACTCTCTCTCGCTGCCCTCTCAACAGGAATTTGGCAAACCCTAACTCCCGAGCTTCTTCCTCTGCTCCGACATCCATCGATTCCGGTCGCCACCGTCATCATCTCCGTCAAAGGAGTAGCAAACCACAGCAGTCCCCGCTTTGCCCGTCTCCTCTGATTTCTGATTGCCCGTCGACGAGTATCTCCACCAATTCTGGCCTGCCGCCCTCGACATCGTCCCTCTTCTCCGACCGGCACCATTCGCCGGCGTCCACCGGCCCTGTCATCAACCTCCGGCGACCACGACCTGCCGGCATCGCTACGCCCTGCCTCAGCCTATTCGAGCTCTTTCGCAGCACACTTGCGTTTCACCGCCCGGTAATCGTACTCTTGTACTTCTTGATATATTGTGGAGCCTTGATATTGTTTGGGTCGTTTGTTGAGTAATTTGATTGAGGAACGGGGCTGCACTATCTTGATTCTCTCCACGCTAGTAGTTCGGGCCCGTGCATATAAGGTGTTCGATTGTTTGCCTGAGTGACGTTCATATTCGACATGGTGCGTAAAGGGGCCGATAGTAAGCGTAAGAAGACAGTCGGGGAGTCCTCTACTTCTCAAGACGAGCCGGTCGATCTACGGGCCGTCTACGATGCTCCTTTTCTTATTCTTTCCGAACGAGAGGGGGAGGTTTATGCTCGGCTCGCGAAGAAGGACGTTTTGAACTCGAAGACGTTCAACATCGCCTTGCTCTCCGATCTAGGAATTCTGAGGACCGTCGAGACATACCTTGACGCACTGCGATTGAAGACTTATGCCCGTTTGGTCCACCCGACGTACCGCAACCTCACACTCGAGTTCTTCAGTACCCTCGAGATGCCGATGACCGAGGACTACATGACGTGCCGTCTACTTGGGACGGAAAGGATCATTACTGCTGACATCATGAAAGACATCGTGGGTCTCCGTCTAGGCGGTGATAGGATCATTCATGGGATGTCACCTGCTGTTGTTTGGTCCCGACTTTCTCCAGACACGGTGTGGGACTCGCAGGGCATGCCCAACAGCCTCATCCGGGACGGTGCTGTCGCGGTGCTGCACAAATTTTTGTGCTATGGTATGTTCGGAAAGAAGGAGGCCAATAAGGTCACTCAGATTGACCTCGCCCTGCTGTGGGCTATGCTCGAGGGGAAGCAGCGCGACGTGTTAGATATTTTTAAGGAGGAGTGTCGGGCTATCATCCGGAACAAGAGAGCGACTGCCTGCTTTGGTCATATAGTGACTGCTTTGGCTTTACACTTCGGGGATGACCCGGAGGCTTCTGGCAGCCTTCCTTCGCGTATGCGTTTCATCGACTATTACGAGCTCAGTCATGCGGGCCTCCTTCTTAATCGTCGCGCCTTTGAGGTTTATGAGAAGCGCCCGGCCTACCTCACCTACATGAAGAAGGTGGCTGCGGCCGCCTCCGCGACTGAAGCAGGCTCGTCTCGTCCTCGTCCGGCGACTGAGGCCACCCACGAGACGGAGGCGATGGAGCACGACCAGGCTCTTTTCGACGAGGACCATCGCCTTCCGCCTCCTGACGCTTGGCACCCGACCCCAGAGGCTGATTCATGGGAGCCACGGCCCACGCGTTCGCCTCCGCGCCCAGCGGAGCCATCTGCTCCACCTGCTTGGTGGTCCCAGCCTCCTCCGTGGTGGACGGCTTATGAGGACCGTTATGATCGTGATATGTGGGATATTAATGCCCGTTTTCAGGCTATTGAGCTGTGGCAGAACCAGTGGAACGATCGTTACGCCCAGTGGAGCTCCGGCACCGGCCAGCCTTTTCCACCTCCCCCTTCTCCTCCTCATGGACCACAGTGACTTGTCACTGTGTTGGTTAGCTTTTCTTTTTCCTTTCTCTTTATTTTGTTTCTCTTTTGTCTTTTCTCTTAATTGTGTTTTGTCAGTTCATTGTGTAAGTACTACTTCCTTTCACTGCGGATAGACAATGGGGACATTGTCTGATTTTCAGTGTGGGGGAGTTTATGTGGCTGCATGATTGACCAGGTCTAGTTGTTTTTCTTGTTTTAGGGTGTGTTTTATTTCTTTCTTTTGCTTGTGGACCAGTCTAGTGTAGGATTTTTGGAGTCTGTACTTGGAAAATGCATGATGAGTTAAGACATGTTTAATGAATTCGATGAGTTGTGATGATGGTATTGTATGGCATAGCATGATGAAATGCTTGGTTAATGACTTTGAGTGACACTCATATATTTACCTAGTGAGGTTTGAGCCTTATTTCTTTCTTGAGATACATTGGTCATGCTTTTGTTTGATTAGAACTTGCCCTGAGTCTGCTTCGAAATGAATCAATCTGAGTTGTGAACTGTGAATATGATTAAGGCATTTTTTTTGTATCTTTCTATCCCTGTTTTCTTTTCTGCAGTTATTCCCTAGTTGCCTTTTGAGCCTAATTGTTTTCTTTTATAACCCCTTGATGATGACATTATTGAGTTTCGGGTTGAGAATGGGGGGGATGATTGTGGAGTTTGTTTATATTCTCAAAACATAAAAAAAAAGAAGAAAAAAAAAAGAGCGACCAGATAGGGTCGCGAGAGAAAAAATATAAAAAGAAAAGAGAAAAAAAGAACCAAAATAAGTTGGGTGTAATTGTGTGTTTTTAGGAGAAGTGTGGGGGAAGTCCGGTTTGTTTGAGTAACCGGTTGAGCGTGCATTCTTGGGTTAGGAGTTTGAAATATATTCGAGCCACTTAGCCTATATTTACCCTACCTGTCCAAAGAGCCTACGTTACAACCCTGAAAGACTTTTTGATTCACTAGTTGCAGTTTTTGATTGGTTTAGAGTAGGAGTTAGACAATGGGCAAGCTTATGATTGAACTTGTTATTGACCAATTTGAGTGCACCCATATCTTTATCTGTATAAGAAAGTGAGTGAGGCACACATATACATTCCCATATTTGAGTGGACGTCATATTGAAGTTTAGCGATCAAGCATGTAGTCGTGTGATGTTCGTATGTGCCATTTGAATGCTCATTGTTGAAGTTGAACGTGTTGAGACTTATCTTGTTATCAACTGATGTCCAGACTCGTTTCTTATTTCGTGTCTTTTCTTTTCTTTTCTTCTCTTTTCTTTTCTTTTCTCTTTGTTCGGGACCAACAAAGGTCTTAGTGTGGGGGAGTTGTTTGTCCCATTTTTGTGTCTTTATTTTATGTTTATTTTCTTTTTGTTTCCCCCCATTTGTAGGATTTTTGTAGTTTATTTGGTCCATTTCGTTCGTTTTGTGTTTTTGTCTTTAGTTTATATTTTGTATCTTTTTGTCGTGTTTTGCTTCGTGTTTTTCCTTGTTTTTGTGTTTTCAGGAGGTAGGTCGTGCCAGTCGAGGATGAGACTATTTGAGCCGAGTCCATGATATCGAGAATACCCGTTGCCGAGCCAGAAGACTAAAGGAAGGCCAAAAAATCGGAAAGAATCTGTTCCCAGGAATTCTCGCGACTCGCGAGTCGTCTCGCGACTCGCGACTCGGGTCGCGACTCTCGAACATGTCGCGACCCGCGAGAAAAACTGGGGTTAAAAGGCAGTTGCGAGTCGATGTCGCGACTCGCGAGAGGATCTCGCGACTCGCGAGGTATAGTCGCGACCTGCCTCAGAAAGTTATCAATTTGAAGACGCGCGACTCGCGAGGACTCGCGACTCGCGACCCAAGAAAAGTCCATCTCGCGACTCGCGACTCATGTCGCGAGTCGCGACTTACCCGGCGCGAATTTCGAGGACGGGATTCTTAGAGCAGAATTTGACCCTAGGGTTGAGGATTCACCATTCCAACTTTGTTTTTACGTTCTCTCTGGAGAAAAAAACCATTCCTTTTCTTTCTTTTGCACTTTTGATTGGTTTTGGAGATTGAAAAACTCCTTTTCTTCGCTTTGGATTTGGATGCACGTTATAATTGAGTGCTTTTGATTGTTCATGTCTATTCGAGTTGTGTGAACCATAGGGTTAGGAGATTGATCACCTTTCTAGCCTAGATAATCAACGTGTAGAACCGAGAGGGGAGACGTTGGTAGAATTAGGCTCGTTTAGAATAGATTTGTTCGGAAGCGTATAATCTATGTGTTGTAGGAATTGATAGTTGATCGTTCACATTCACTCTCTTGTTACGAAGAGTTAATGAGAGTGAACCTCTGAACGTTAAACGAATCAAGACCTTTAACCGAGCAATCAATTGCCGGTAATTGTGTTAGAACCGAAGGCAATTATCCCCGATTCCCTAGCACTTTATTCATTCAGTAAATTCATTAGCTATTTGCCTTCATTTAATTTAGTTTACATCAGTAGTTGGTAATTGAAACCCCAAATATTGAAATAGAGTGTTTAGGAATTTTTCTTCTATTTTTCGTGACTGAATATACGCACAAGAATATCCGGCTAACCTTCCTTGCGATACGACCCGGGGACGAATCTTTCGATTCTACTCCGGTAAAAATTATTACAACACTTACCAGCAAATTTGTTTTTGTACAGCTTCTGACTCATTTTTATTGTAATTTCTGGCAATCAATGCAAGTGCTTCTTTTCACTCGCTGTCATCCACAAGAGAACCTTCATCATCATCACTCTCTTCTTTCTGGGGCATCAGGGTCAGTCCCTTGTTCTTGACTTTGTCGAAGTTGTTGATTTCGAACATCCTAAGGCCACCAAGGAGCTCCTCAACGTCTAGAGGCATGATTCTTTGAAAGCTCTCAAGAGCTTTGATCTTTTCTCTGAACCTTGGTACAACTGTCCGCATAATAATTTGAACTTGAAGATTTTCAGAGATTTCTTCAGCAAGCATCACACTTTGATTCACCAGATCACAAAATCTAGCATAATACATGTCAATCGTTTCTTCCTCTCGCATTCTGATTTCATCAAATGCTAGAGTAACTTGTTGGAGTCTGGTTGCTTTTACAGTCGTTGAACCTTCAAATTGACGTTGTAGCACTCGCCAAGCATCTTTCGTTGTTTTGCATTGAACTATCATTTTATGTCGAGTTTGATCGACTGCCGTCATGATCGAATAAAGAGCTCAAAAGTTCGCTTCTTCTTAAAGTTTTTTTGCATCAGTCCATAGATCTCTCGGTTTAAGGACAGCAACCGATGAAGATCCTTTTCCTTGATCTGATGCTTCTGACATGACTGGGTGTTCCCAGCCATTCTCGACACTCTCCTAAGCGCTTTTTCCAAGAGATCTCAGGAAGATCGTCATCATAGATTTCCAGTAAGAGTAGTTTGCACCATCCAATTGCGGAGGCCTAGACATTGATCCACTTTCCTGATTCATGATTGCTCAATCCACAGATCCTCAGAATCTTCGTAAGAATGCACAAAAACTCGCTCCAGTACCAATTGAAGTTGTGCTACGATATACACAAACAACCAGAATAGCGCTAAATTATAAAACAATAAACTTAAGAAAGTTCACACAATTGCGAAAATAAAAATTCTTCAAAAATGAACCTTCAGGAGAGGGTCTCACTCTCCCTCCAGGTCTCTTTCATTAATGTAGATCTCTCAGTCATTACTCAAGGATTTATAGTGTAGACTCTCTCTTCACTACCTTGGACGTAATTACCTACACAACTACTTATCCGACCACAAATCCATTGTGTTTTTTTCCAGTTTAAATCCCTCAAACTATTCTAAGTGATCCTCCCGAACACTTAGTACAATTGAATAAAAAATCTCTGATGTGCGCTACGAGCACGAGAACAATCTCTTGTCTCACACTCACTCAATCAAACAGATCAAAGAACATTATCTCTTCAATGAATCTCATCCTTTTTCTTTTGCTCCATTTTTCTCTCTTAAAAGATAAAAATTGATAATACAGGGAACAACATCAACATCCTTTTTCCAGCGATTTTATTCTGAGCCTTTGGATGGTTAGTCACTTTCCCTCGCTGCCAAGTCACATTAGAAGGTAAGTTCCTTGAATTGATTCGTTGTTCAGTTACGGAAAGTTCGAGACACATCTTTTAGTTCCTTCCATAAGGTAAGTGCGTCTAATGAATAATCTCCTTAATCCTGCACAATCAATCGCCATATCAAATAAATTCAAAATCTTTCAATATTTACAGTATTAATTAAGATAGTGTAAAGTACACTTCCCTTAAATAAATATGTCCTCCGTCTTGTCCTATGAAGCTTCTTTGACTCAATTTGGAGTTTATAAATTTAATGCCAAACATCAGTTGCAACAACATCATTAGACAAAACATATGTTTTTTTTTTTTCTCGAAACGATAGATTTTATAACTCGAAAAAAAGATATACAAACTGAGTTAAGAAACCCATCCACAACTCTAACTGGAACACGGAGTGGCACTCAAAGTGCACTAGAACCTACTAAAACAGAAAGTATAAAGTGCAACTCCCGGCATTGACCAAGTAAAGCGAACCGCTGAGTTGCTTCTTTATACCTTGTTGTCGAAGCGACAGACTGAAAATGAAAAGCCTCAACCACTGCCTTACACGGCCTAGTGGAGACATCAGCCCAAAAACCACAACTAATCTAAGCTAGAGAGAGGAACAAAACAAACAACCAACCTACCAAAGGACAAAAGATACTAACAAAAAAAACTATGAAACAATTAACATCACATCAGCAGCAAAGCACAATAGTACATCCCAGAAATACTCTTGCAAGCAGAGTACCAGAACACAACTTCAGAAGCATCCTCTGTATTAGCAATAACCAACAACACCAAAGATTTCTCCATACAAAGACAACAATATGGTAGAAGAAACCATAGAACTCACAACAAATGCCATAGAAGACCAGACTCATCAACAACACTCACAGGCAGCACCAAAAGCAAAACAGGATCCATCTATGCAGAAGCAGATCAAACAGGAAAAAGAGCAATTTAGGATCAATCCAAACAGAACTCACCAAACAATAAGACTCAGAAACAACCTATAAAACAAAGCTCAGGAAAGCCAAAATAGAATCCTCAAGTTCCAACTGCAAAACCATCTTTAGAAGTTCAGTAGGCATCTTCAATGTCTCCGTGAGATTGAGAAGAAGAGAAATCATTCCAGTTATTGAGAGCTGATTGAACTATGAAAGGCTCAGGTTTTTTCACACTTTGGAAAGTCTAGAGGTTTCTAGCCTTCCAGATTTCCCAGAGTATGTAGATAGTAACTTGCAATCTGGCATCAGAGAGAGAGAGGAGTTACCAAGGGGGCAAAGTTGAGTCCACCAAGCCTTGAAGGATTAGGTGTCAAGAGTTTGGCCATCCCATGTTATAGGAGAAAGCTTCCAGATTGTTTTGGTGTGAGGGCAGTTGAGAAGGAGATGTTCAACAGTTTCAACCTCCTCCCCACAGGTTTTGCAGGTTTGGTCAAATACAATTTTCTTCTTCCAAAGATTAGCGGCAACAGGGAGAGTATTGGAGACACATTTTCAAAGGAAATGCTTAAGTTTTCCTTGGATTTTCAGGGACCAACTTCTTTTCCTCATGCGAGCTATATTCTTCTGTCCAGTACTACACTCAGCCAAGTCCAGAGCAGTCCATTTGTCCTCCATCAAAATAGAGTAAATAGAAGAGATTGAGAAGGATTTTCCATTAGCAGCTCCATCCCAAATAAGTTTATCCACTCCATTGGGGTCAAGCCCCTTGGTTTTTTTAATTGCTTCAATTTCCAATGGAGAGAATAGATATTGAAGGGTGTCTGAGGTCCAGTTTCTGCCAGTCTCATCCATCAGCTCACTCACCCAAGTTAGACTACTCTGTTCTTGCCTGACGTTGTTCTGATTTAGCTTAGGGATAGAGGAATCCACGATTGAGTCCAAATGTGGATTCTTCTGCCATTACTGACTTCATATCTCAGTCCACCATGTTGGGAGTTCTTCATCAGAGAGTCCCTCACCTCAAGCCAGCTGTTCCAGTGCCATGAATTGTTCTGCTTTTTAGAAATGTTAAAGAAGTTGTCCTTGTGGAAATATCTTGCCTTAAGGACTTTACTGACAAGCAGATTGGGCTTGGAAAGAACTCTCCAGATATGCTTGGTTATGAGGGCCCTATTCATGAGATTAATATCCTTAAAGACTAGTCCCCATTTGTCTTTAGGAATGGTAATGGAACTCCATGATTTCCAGTAAATGTTTCTTTTTTGCTCTCTTGAATTCCACCAAAATTCAGCTACAGCTTTCTCAATGTTTGTTTTGGTGGCTTTTCGGGTAAGGAAGCATGACATTGTGTAAATAGGCAGTGCATTTAAGACTAAGTTGATCAGCATTTCTTTACCTGCAGCAGACAATAACTTTGTTTTCCAGTTCAAAATTTTGCTCTTAACAGAACTTTCAACATAAGCAAATGTGTCAATTTTTGATTTCCCCACCCCGAATGGCAGACCCAGATATTTGGAGGAGGAGTGACCAGAGATACCTAGAGAGTGTGGAAAATTTGGTTTTGGATGTGGGTAGGGGTATTTTTACTGAAGAAGATAGAGAATTTGGAGAGGTTGACAGATTGCCCTATGAATAGGTGGTATTGACTGAGGATGTCTAACAAAAGGAGTGCTTGGTCATTGGAGGCTTGAGAAAAAAGCAATGTATCATCTGCAAAGAGAATATAGGTGAGGTTTGGACCATTTTTGCTGATTTTAAGCCCTTTCAATTTCCCATTAGAAACCTCAGACTTGATTAGGTTAGAGAATATTTCTGAAATCCGAAAAAATATATAGGGAGACAGTGTGTCTCCTTGCCTGATTCATCTACTGGCTTGAACAAAACATGAAGGAGCCCCATTGATGTTAAAGGAGAAGTAGAGGGTGGTTAGGCAAGCCATGATCCAATTAATGAAACAAGAATCAAAACCAAGCTTACTACACAAGGCCACTCAACTTTTATCAAAAGCTTTAGACATATCTAATTTAATAGCCATATTATAAGAATTGCCAAATCTATGCCTATTGAGAAAATGCAAAGATTCATGAGCAATAATAACATTATCGAGAATTTGCCTTTCAGAGATAGAGGCTGATTGGCTATCAATGATGCAAAGGTGAAGCCATTTTTTAAGCCTATTAGAAAGAATTTTAGATATGGTTTTATAAAAAATACTACATAAACTGATAGGTCTATAATGGGAAACAAGCTCAGGATTCTGATTTTTAGGTATTAAGGTAATCAGGGCGTGATTGAAGCTTTTAAGGATTCTACCAGATTCAAAAAAATTGGAAACAGATGAACAAAAATCAGCCTTGATAATATCCTAGAAGGAATGGAAGAAGGAGGATGTCATACCATCAAGATCTAGGGCTTTGTTGTTGTCAATGTTGAAGAGGGACTCTTTGATTTCAGTCTCATCCACCGTGGTAGAATATAAAAGGTTGAAATTACAATATATATCCAATAATTTAGAATAGATGACAACATTGTCTAATAAAGTTTTTAATTGTATAAAAAATCTATTAACTACACAAATTATGTTTATTTTGCCAAATAAATGATTTAGTAGCCATCTTTTACAATTAGTTAAATGG
>BKCP01010737.1:1369662-1417930 GCA_008636005.1 Striga asiatica | reverse complement strand
AGACTAGTAGTCTTACGCCGTGCACGCACGGCGGACTCAAATTTAGTCTAAAATTACAGTGAAAAATTATCATTAGTAGTAAAAATCAGTGAAGTTGATGTCAAATTTTTACACTGGTTGTTAACAAAATAAACTTTCACCATAAATGGCTCATTACACAGGTTTATAGGCAATTGTATAGGCAATTGTTGCAGTTCAGTTGCTGAAGCTCTCTACATATATTATGCCTATTAAGTTGACATGGTCTCAAATGAACAAAGGCAATCACATTCCTTACTGCAAACAACCCAAACACACAAAGAAGTCAATGAAAATCGACACCCCAGAATCAAAAAAGAAACACACACATAAAAAACATGACCCAAACACACAGCGAAAGAACAAAATGTACCGCAAAAAATATGGCGAGAGATGCAAGCACGAACCTGCTCTCCGTGACACTGACAACAGGCACAGAAAAGAGAAGAACTTTTGTTTTCTTTTGGAGCAGCAGGTCGACAGCAAACCGAAGATCTTCGCACAAATCGAAAAACCAAGAAATGCGGTTATTTCACTTAAATACTCAGTAAACAAAATAGAAGCAAAATAACACAAAAAATATATATATATATATATATATATATAATATAATATATAATTTGTGGACATAAAAGAAAATAGGAACCACAGAAAGACACAACTTAGAAATCAAAATGTTGCTTCCCACTTCGTTATCTGTTTTTCCATACAAGTTGCATCAAAATCATAATAAAACTGTTGGTGCATCCATAGTATACACAGACAATTCTGTAAGGAAAGATCAGATTCACCAAACTAAAAATTGATTTGAGCTCGGCACTGCGAAGCAACAACTAACAAAATATGAGAAAAATATTCCATTTTCATTCTCAGTATTATGTTACACCAGCATTAACATTGCGAGTGTCAGATGAAAAAATGATAAAAAATAATAATAATATAAAAAAACGAAACAAAAAGGCAGTAGAGTTGACCTAGAGAAAAGCAACAACGAACTTAAGCTTATACAGATGTCAATTCGGTGATTGTTGGTATGCTTGCAGAAGTACTTGAGCTGGTCGAGCGGGAATGCCGGTGGCGGGGGTCGATTAAAATCTCGCACGACGAGGCAGAGAGAAGAGGAGTATCGGTGGAGCTGGCGGCAAAGGTCGATTTTCACAGAAGAGAGGAGCAGAAGCGGAGGTTGATTCACACAGAAGATCCAGACAGTAGAAGAGCATCATGAAGACAACAGCTAAGATAGATCAACAATCACGCACGGAGAGGAGGATTGGAGGTGCCGGTACAAGAAGTCCATCGGAAATGAGAGGAGCGAGTGCGTGAAAATGAATAAGCGAAACGTGAAAATTTAGGTAGGTGAGGGCTGATAGGGTTTGGTGTTAGACCACATTCGTAACTGCTCATTGAATATTTGCATTTTGGTTTACACCTGTTGCGATTGAATTTATCAGCTTAGATGTTTTCTAGGCAGGGAAAGAACTAAAAGTAAGGAAAATGATCGTTTCACGTGATAGAATTTGAAACTTACTGAAGCACGCCATGTTGGGACCTTCGACTCAAACCGTTCTTCATCTTCTTGGAACCCATTCATCCTGTTGTATGTCCTACAAACCAGATAAAGTAAAAAGAAAATGGTCCGATAAGCATTCGCGCCAAAATGTTCCAGAAAAATCATTAAATCATTGTTAAACTTTTAAATCGCAGACTGTACCAATGGTCTGAAACTATCCACATGGCCCTTATCAGACCAGACTCGTCATGACCATTAAAGGTTTCTGCATAAATTCGTGAAGCAAGCCACAAGGTAAAAAAACCATAATATTATTTTTTTTCTAATCAACATTAAAATTTCATAAATCTTATATCAAGAGGCGACAAATTAAACCTTGTGCCAGATGTTTCATCTCGCTTTGTGTCTAAAATTTATCTTTGGCCCACGTAATCGCCTCATCTACTCTGTTGGATTCATATGCAGTACCACCTCTGTTGTCGGAATAAATCTAGATAATATATGAGTTCATGTCATCATCTTCATACCCCTCAAAACAAAAAAATCCATCCTTCATTTTTACCTCCTCATATGAAGTAATGCTTACCGAAGAAACTGCCGATAATAGTGAGTTGAGCTTTAAATCATCTGGAAAGCTATCATTTGATACGGGATGAAGGCTGGCCATCATTGGAGACATGTTTCGTCAGCTTGAATCGGAAGTGTAGCCTTTTAAGTTGTCAGTGTCGGTGTCGTAAACTGGCCAAGCGGCTGCAAATGGCGGCATCATAGACCGCTGTTTTTCGGGTTCATATTCATTATTCTTAAAGCCCACCAAGACCTCACACATTTATTGGCCTGTTAAAAACAATGCACCAGAAAAATAGATATAATCATAACAAAACCATGCAGATGACTACCAGAGGCATAGAAATGAGATAAAAAATCAAATACTTGAGTAACTTGTATTTACTTTTTTTTGGAAATTTGGTTTTTTTTTTCTAAAACTTCGGATATTTCCCCCTTAGAACCTAGTTAACGTCTGAATTTTAAGCCTGATCTTTCATCTTTTCCTGGTTAAGGTTGACGGTAGCATGTTCGTAAAGAGCTTCAAATATGCAGAAATTCCAAGAATGGAATTGCACAGTTACAAATTCATGAGATTTTGTATGAATCTCACTAAGTGAAAACAGCATGGACTATGCTTCACAGAGAATCAAATAAATTGCATATATATAAACACATAAAAGTAATGGAAATATACACACACACACTCACACACACACACACACACAAACACACACACAAAGTAATTAAAGAAGAATGAAGTTCAATGCCCTTCCAAAATATGCAGCTTAACTTCACTGCCAATAAATAAGAATCCTATTCTCTGCTTTCAATGTCATTCACCATCTTTATCAATTATCAATAAAATAAGAGAATTAATATCGAGTCACCAAATAATAATCCTCATTAGTGAATTCCTCTAAACAATAATCAGAACATTACAGAAACCGCAATTTTTTCTGTCAATCCTAAATGAAACAACCCTGAGATTCAAACCAAAGATCACTTTTTTTCACTCTACTTTTGCAAAGAAGACTATGCAAGCACAACCCCAAAACCTCTCTATTACTTTTCTTCCATTTTTTGTCTTTTATATTTCCCAACACAGGCACAAAGAACATATCTTTGCATTCTCAACATGTGCACAAAGAACATACCTTTCCAAAAAACCAAGAATCCCATTGTCTCAATCACAGGAAAATAGTGGTTTGGATCGAAAGTCCGTCTCGAAATAGTAGATAATTGTCCACATGATATGAGCATACCTTTTACATAATTACTTATACCACTGTTAAAATTTCTTGTTTACTATGCACATTCCAAATGCCAATAAACAAATGCTAATCTGTAAAATTAAGCAGATAAGGTCACTTGACAGTGATATTAAAGATTACCTGATCGATTAAATTATTGGGCAGCAAAATTTACTTTGGCTCGGCAGCCACGAAGACGGTGATTGGGGAGAATGGTAAACAATGAAGAAAAAAAACTATGCCCAAAATCATTCTAATGTAAATAATCTATAATGTATAAAAGGTAAGCGAACAACTTACATTCTTATTTTGCGGTAAGGTACGAAACACAGACAAATCACACCCGCACATACCACGAACAAGCAATCAAAACCTGTAAAAGAAGAAAACCAAGATATAGAAATGCCTTTGAGAAGTTTGAACGCAGCACAAAAAAAATTGATTATGCTCTAGCCAACACACACAAAACACAATAAAATGCAAATAAAATGAAAAGCCAATTGCAACTAGTACAAAAAAAATTATAAAAAAAGAAGATTCTGCAGAAGAAGTACAAACCCTATGTCGTGTCATCATCGTCGGAGGCGTACCATCTGCACCATTTCCTCATTGGATCGATCTTCACCTGACACCAAACAGCGTGATCTCGCCCGCGCCAGATCCACTTCCCCCACCACTCGCGGTGTCGGGCCACCAGCCGTACAGAGTTTGGGTTAGGCATCCACCAACCGTTGTCGATTGAAAGAAAAAGGTGCAAGATTGGGATAAATTTGTTGGGGAAAAAAAGAAGAAAGAAAGAAATAGAGACCGAAGATGGAAAACGATGAATTTGGGGGGAGTATTATCTTTCGATGTCGCGTGTGCACAAAAATGGGAAAAGTGGCCTTTTGCGTGGGCAGAAAAAAGGGGACGTGCGAAATCCATGTTTTCTGGCTCTGCTTTTTGAATCTTTGGAAAAAGTGAGTAGAAATTGAGGAATAAATTAGTTAAAAAAAAAAAAGAAAAGGGTAATGAGGGGAAAATGTAACTGAGGGGTAGCAGTGTAAAATGAGGCCAAATGCAGGGCATTTTTGTTCCAAAAAAAGGACACGTGTTGCATTTTGAAGGCAATGAAAATGGACATGTGTCGCCATTTGAGATAGGCTCACTTGTGCTTATATAGATAAGAGAGATATTATTCGGTTAGGCGAAGAACGTCAATTACTGTTCTCTGATTGATCATAAAAAATTAATCCTAAGCGCAGCGAATCTAAAGTTTAGGATCAAGGGCATATAGTTTTGATTAAGTCGGCTCTGAGATGACTTACACAGCCTATATGGCCGGACGAACGGTTCTGATTCTCGCCTACCCGATCTCAAGTCCGCACACCTCGCCTAGTGCATGTGACCTCATCACCTTTTATTGTATTCCTTCACACCTCGGATGAGCGTCGTCTGGGCCAATGGCGGATCAAGGATGATTACATAATGGGGGCACCATATAATTAATACCGCGTCGTCGCCTCGCTTGCAGGTTTGATGTATCTTTTTCTTTTTCTTTTTTTTTTTTAATATATGTATATACATATATTGACGGAATGGGCCTGAGGCCACTAAATATATATATATATATAGGGTCACGCTCCAACGAGAATGGTACTCAGTAAAAGAAATAAGAATAAATGGTAGCCATAAGATTGGATGATCTAATGGATAAAAAAAAATACTAAATTATACTTTCATTAAGGGTAATTTAGACATTACACCAATACACAAACATCCACCACCACCAACACACATCAATGGGACCCACCCCTAAAAAGTCAAAACCCACGCCCCTTCGGTTTGGTCGCAGCTACACGTCTCTCTCTCTCTCTCTAATACAGGCACTCACCGTCTCTCTCTCATACAATCACATACCAGTCCCTCACCACATCCCGCTGGCGCCCTAGGCCAGGGCCGTCTTCAGAAATTTGGAGGCCCCAGACGAATTTACCTTTTCAAATTTGCCGATTTGAACTTGCGTGGTAGGGCTATTTGTAGATAGAATCATACAAGAAAAAGACCTAATTAAACAAGACTATTAAATAAATAAATAATTGAAAAAAAAAGTTTTTTCTTGTTTTTCTAGGCCTTGAAAAAATTACCTTTAATAAATTATAAATTGCATTCAAACAGTCACGAAAACAACAAGGAGGAGAAAATAAAAATCATATTACAACAAAGAATATTTATTCTCATACAACTTGTTCTTACCGAACATCATAAGAAAACAAATGAAATATTTAGGGTCTCAAATTCCTACACAAAGTACATATTTTGCTATTAGCCTCTTCATTAATTAGTCTCTTGATTTGGTGTAATGAGTCAAGTTCATATTTAGCCATTATCACTATTATTTGTATACATAAACAAAACCAAACACAAATACATAAATATTAAAATAAAAAAATTGAGGCCCCTAAAAATGGGAGGCCCTAGGCATGGGCCTATAGTGCCTCCCCTTTAGAGCTGGCTGTGCCCTAGGCCACAGCATCCCTGCCGGTGCCCTTGACCACAGACATTCCGCAGGAGACCATCCAGTGCCACCCACAGCACCGCTTAGGATCTTCCACTGGCATGCCGTTCTAAGGATACTCCGGCTCCTCGTCGTTCAGAAATCCGGCACCGCGATGACCGCCTCGATAACTGGATCTGTGCGCCGCCGTTCTTAGAAACTCCGACTCCTCGACCTTCAAAACTCTGACACCGCGACGACTGCCTGAAAAATGTATCTGCACGCCGGAGACGACGGCCAATTGACTGCTCGCATCGAAGAAAAATTGGCATGTCGGCCTCTCTCGACAAGATACTTCCGCCGGAGATGAGAGCTCGCAGCCCGCTCGACTATTCCTTCTCGTCATGGACGATGAAAACATGGCACTGCAGTTGGAATAATTTGGGGTTGGGGGACTTTCTTTTGGAAATTAGACAAGTTCCAAGGACTTGTATGTAATATCAATAATTCTCATTAAATTACAGAGAAGGTCATGGGACAATTTGTTATATTTATTAAAAATTTAATAGTTGTATAATAATGATGATTACAATGCACATTAAAATTCAATAAATTACTCATTAATGTTAAAGGCATTGCATACTATGCACAATAAAGAAAAAATGCCCACAATATTTTTAAAGTAGTTTTTAAATAATAAAAAAAAAAAATCAATTGGCACCTGGCATCCAAACGATATAATGATGAGTATTGAAATATGGACTACAAAATCACTAATTATATTTGTAGGCATATTATGTAATTTGTAGTGAGAGCATGCACGAAAGTATCAAAATTGGCAAATTCAAAATAAAATCTCAAGTAATAAATAAATTATTAAAAGAAATAATATAAGATATTAAAATTAAAATAAAATAGTTTGTAGTAATAAATTATATAATAAAAATAATAAATAAAAAGTTATTTTAATTATTTATGTTAATTCAATGTACATACACATAATTTATCTCAGAAGGTATAAATTAGCTAGTGCACTTTATATAGAGGAATGTTGCACTTTGTAATATAACATGTTGCATTTTATAACATAATACATTGCACTTTATCACATCATCTGTCTACAAAAAATACAAGCATGCTAACATACCAAAATTAAGTACCTTTACACTTTATACAGTAATATGCTGCATACACAGCATGTTACACCGTATAAAACGACACGCTGCACACACTAACAACCTAGTAATATTGCTAATAAATCGAATAATATTAGTCGGTTAACTGTCAGATTTAGTATTTTTAAATAAATAAAATAACTAAACATGCCAAATTATATGAAAAATTTTACAATTTTTTATAAAATAAATAAAAATTTATTTTGCTTATATACGGTAATAGGATTAACGATTTAATAGACCGATTATGTCTATTAAATTTTAGTTTGGTTCGGTTCGAATCATAAAAGATAAACGCATTGTGAGTGCACCATAGTGTTAAATGGGTTGCACATTAATGACTATCAAATTTCACTATTGCAACTGATACCGGAATAATTACATTTTTTGATTTGAAACTTCATATTTCAATTCAATTAATTGTATTTATTTTTAAAATCATTGTCACATTATTTCGATGTCAGCCTTTTTTTTTATAATAACCGAAATAACTGAAACGATCGACCTATATGAAAAAATATTACTATTATTTTCATATATCTTTATACATGACGAGTGCACTTTAGGGTTATGCGAATTGCATACTAGTTACTATTAGATTGCACTTTAGTGGCTATTACATTGTACGATATCGATATACTAGACAAGCTAAGAAAAAATATTAAATACTAATCATGTTGTTTTATACTAAATATTTATGTTAGTTTGATTATTTTTAATAACCAAACTAACTGAATTATATAAAAATATTACTTTTATGTATATAATTTTAAAATAATGTTCTTTCAACCATAAACAAAATATACGATATTAAATATAACTATAGAACATTAATGTTAATTGATATGCCCAATATTGAAAATGTATATGCACATTAAAAATGTTAGGTCTACATAATTCACAAAACCGATAAAAATGATCGAAATCGGTCGTGATACAAAATTTAGTTCATTTTTTATTAAATTATGGAAAAAATTATTATTATTATTATTATTATTATTATTATTATTATTATTACAATTTTTTTATATATTTCAGTTCGGTTTTATTTTGAGCTGTGACAAAAGTTAGATCGATTTGATTAAGTTATTAATATTGTGCAATCTAATTAGTCATATCGCATACTCTTAAATTTTTAATAATTACCAATTTAACACATGAACTCAATTGAAAATATACATAATTTTTGTAATTTGCAGACAAGCCCTTAGAAGATATCTAATTTTCAAAATCAAGCCCCCAAACTCATTCTCACATAGGCCACAACCATACCACCATCTTCACCCGAACATCCGTCGATCCCTCCGCAGATGGCCGCCAAAAATTGGCGGATGATCATCAATCAGCGACAGCGGACTGAATTGAACACAAACCTCAATTTGATTACCGAAATCGAAATATGGATTTTTACAGTTGGTGCTCAATTTAGGTATTTACAATTCACAATGACGACGAGTGGCGGATGAGAGCGAAATGGATGTGATGGAGACTGCGGTTGCGTGGAACAGACAGATGCCGGCGACGAGGCAGAAGAAATCGTCGGAAAAGCTGGTTTAACGGCGGCGCTGATTTCCACGCGGAGGTCGTGACGCCGAGGAGAGGATGATGTAGACGGTGGACCGAATCTCTTCCGCTGCCGTGGGGTGCATTGGTCCGCCGATAACCGCCGCTGTGAGGTAGGTGACGATGGTGCGAGAGAGGGGGAGAGAGAGATTTGAGCACAGGAACAAATGGAGAGAGAGAAAGAGAGAGAGAGAGAGAGACAAACGGTACAGAGAAAGAGGGGACGGATATTGTGGTGTGAGCGGGGCCCACTACCATGTGTGGTATATGTGTAATGCCCCATATTGCCCTTAATTATTGATCAATTATGTATATTTGACCTAAAAATATATATTTATTTATAAAAATGCCACCGCCAGTTTGACTGCCATAATTAATTTTGACTAGATCATAACCATTGATATCTTGAATCAAATGGTACGTATTTATTCTTATTTCTTTCACTATCTACCATTCTCATATGATCCTAACTCTCTCTCTCTCTCTATATATATACATATATATATATATATGTGTGTGTGTGTGTGTATGTATGTATCTCTTTTAGTGGGCCTCTATTTTTGTTTTCTTTTAATAATTAAGTTTATTATTTTGGGTTGTTAGTTGTAGGTTGAATTGTTTTCTGTTTGGGCTGGGGACATAATTTTGGGCCTAGAGGAATTTTACTCTTTTTGGACTACCTAACTAATATATAATTATTATAAAAAAATATCATTTTGTTGAGGGCCTATGACCCCACAATTTTAATGTGGATCCGCCACTTGTGTGGGCGACAATCTCCCGAAGTCGTGTGTCGAGTCTCCTATCTATTGTTTTTCACGATCCCGACTCCAACCTCATATTTATTAAGGGTGTCATGATTTTATGATGTTCTGAAATAAGAATGATATCTCCACATGATTTATTTATAGACTACAAGTGGAACCTTAAGAATGTTAAGAATAGGTCTTTCAATGGGCTATGAAATACTTTTGTTATGATCCACCTTATTTCTTCAACCATTAAGAATAAATCAGACAACTAAATATTTATTATTGCACTGCATTTCTCTCACCCCATTTACATGGGCTTCATCCTCGATTTATCTTCCTGCTTTTTACATATAATGTTTGTTAATTAACTTAATTATTGATAACTTAATTAATTTACATCATGACATTTCGAGACTAGTACCGCTCAATCTTTATTATCACGTTGGAACTAAATCTACGTGCATGAGTTGACATAATGTAATTCTTTTGACGTCATCTCGGGGACGTCATCAACCTGGTGCACCAGGATACAGTGACCGACTATAATCGATAGCACACCATGTGATTAATAATAATTCTCAACTTATCGAGTTATTGACCTAGGGGAATAAGTTACACTCTTAGTTGAAACAAACAATTATTAATAACCACACGTGCCCATAATTATCAGACGGCTTAAGAGTACGAGCGATATCACAAGGTCCAGTTTATGTACTTGGTCAGTATAAAATAAATTTCTACGTACTCAAGGATCCAGTTCAAAATACACAATGTTTACTAGTATAATTCATTAGTTAAGATAAACCAACTTAAATTATACTGTAACCACATTGATAGTATTGTCCATTGTTATCTTGGTTATGAACCTTATTTATATTGCACAAGAATCGATAATATAATTTTATGTCCGACGATGCCACACTATATTATCTTCATTGAGAATAACATGACAAAAGGTAATCCATACATAGAGTAAACTACACAATAATTGACTAGATATGATTCTTTTACTAAAAAAACTAAAATAAGTTCAAATGAAACAATTTTCAATCTATAAACCATCAAATAAAACTTCCAACGGTTAGAGTGACAGTATCTTCTCATAAGTAACAGTATCAATATTTTTATATAATTATTTTGAATCATAAATATCCAATAGAATAGACTGACAAGAAGGTGCTGAGTGCTTCAAACTCTATAAACGATAATTCTCATTATTTTACCTGTTGGGTTCAGTTCATTGAATCGGGATTCTAAGTTTAAAGTCGGTGAAAAATAAATGTACGGTCAACTTCAATTTGCACGACCTTCTTGCAATCGTTATGTATTGAAAAACTTCATTTAGTGTTTAATGTGCTCATATATGAGAATGAGACTAGACCTACGAACACCTGTTTTTATGTAATACATAGTTCAGTCTTTAGTGTCTCACGAAAACAATAAAGCGGAACTATTAATAGTAATTTTCAGTTTTCAGAGAACAAAAATTCAGACGTTGGGAAAGAAATCTAATTGTTAAGTATGATAAATGTGATCAAAATTGATATATGTGGGGTGTTAAGGACCGTAAAGGTACAAGCTGGTGTGACCAACTTCTCAATTGTTTCAATCTTGGCCCCATTTTCCCTGATTAGTCAAAATGTCCTTGTATAATATCATCATTCACAACTTCTCTATTTCTCATGGTTGCCTTGTCAACTATAGGTAGTGTAGTTGCTTTCAACTGTCTGTGGACATGTCCTTTTCTTTCTCAAAACAAGAAAAAATAAATCACGGTGGATACCGCAAAAATGTGATCTATTTTGTATATATGGATTGCAGTACACTATTCCCATGTGATTTTGGAATAATTGTTTGAATACGTTGTCTAGAGTTGAAGACAATTCGTGCGCCCACCTGTGCGTCTCGACCATGGAGTAGACTAGTGTTGATGGTGGGATCCGATCACCGTTTAAATGAAAGTTTAAAAATTATAAGAATAAGGATTAAGGAAGATACACGAGATGATTAGGTTTTATTGCTTAATTACGAGGCCGGCCTTTGATATTTAGGTCGGCACTTTAGTTACATTTGGAGTATTCACGAGAATTTTTTACAGACTTAACAGAGTAGTTATAGAGAGATAAAGTAGTTGGTGATAGATTCAGCAACCCATAATAAATGAAATGAGTTGCCTATTTATAGTATCTTTAAATTCGGCATTGTTTATGCACTGTTCATCCTGCCCGTCGCACAGTAACTCTGCATTACAGGTCGGCGCCGCTCTGACTAGGCATTAAATGCTCACATGTGGGGCATTTAATGCTGACAGACCTTTCTACCTAGCCAGGTATCCTAGGGCTGCAGACTAGGGTGGCGCGTCCCATCAACAATCATTAGCAGGCAAGTGACATTGTTATATCATTTCCAAGCCCTAGATTCATACTGAAGTCGACCTCAAGGGATCTTCAGGTTGGACTTTTACTCATACTTCGTTTCCTGGTTCCTGGGAGTTCTTTCTTCTGCTCGGCGTCGAAGGAGGTCGGCATCGTCGTTTAACTCCCCGAAACGCTGACCTCGGGGGTCGATCTATTCGTTGTTCTCGTTGACTTCGTATCTTAATCAACTCGGGATTTTCGGATTACTCGGACTCCGATCCGAGCACTCAGGTCATACTGTCCCGGTCCATAATCTTTGAATCGAGGATCCCATATCGGCATAACTCGGATATCAACATACAAGCCCTAGGGCTCGGAGGGGAGGTTTTCGGCATCCCTTCTGAGGTCAACATTATGAAATCTGATCCGAGTTGGCCCTAGTGAGATCGTCTTAAAATGGATTAGCTGATCGTGTTTTCGACCTTCAGTTATGAGGTCGGCACCACTGTTATACTTGGTGAAATCAGTGAGCCCATTATGCATTGATGATGTAAAGCGAAATGACGGGCCATTTAATTTGGCGTGTCCGTAACGCTTTATTGTCGGTTACGAAAAGGTGCGCCGCTTTGATGGCTATCCATGTGGAGGACAAGCGACCGTCTCCTGTCCATGTAACTGAAGCATTAGAACCGCTCGATTCAAACAGTTAGGCCCGTTTGAATTTTAAATTTCAAAAGCTTAAACATGTGTCGCGTTCCTATTGGTCGGACACGTCTATATGTACTTAACCTCTTGCACTTTTGGGGATTTTTACTTTTGCGAATCTTGAGCAATCGAATTTTCAGATCAGAGGAACTTTTCGAGCATATTTTTAGGGCTTTTTCCGGCGAGGCTTTTTCCGCTAATTTCGTTTTCTTTGATTTTTCGATTATGTCTTCTTATTCAGAATCGACAACTACTGCTGGTCCTTCCGGCGAGAACACTAGATCCTCCGACGGCGTCGCGGCAATGGGAACCAAAAAGTTGGTGGTTTACTCACTGACGACGGCGACAAATGCCCTCCTCGCGGCAACGCCTATTTCCATGGTTCGGCTGGATTCGTCGACAACTGAAATGTCCTCCAACGACGGTGGTGGAAATAGGTCTGAAATTCCCCCATCTCCTTTGCGCGGGGGTGACGGACTTGATTTGAATCAGTTGGCCAAGGCTGACGACGAGGGAGATGTTAATATTGATTTTCTCAACTCCGACTCGGACGTCGACCAGGGGCTCGTGGACGAGACCCTTCAGGGTGGTACCGAGGGACGAGAGCGGGTCCCCATGAGGCGTTGTGATGAGGCGACCGATGTCGAGGTGAAGGCCGTGACGGTTGGCCCTCCGGTTTTTGGCGTCGGCCTTTTCGAGTCTGGGTGGCACCTAGTGAGGTGTTGAGATTAGCGAAAGAAATATTAAGTGAATAGAGAAAAGAAATATTAATTGGCTGGTCCCTATTCTCGTCACCTGCGCGCCTTGTCGGTTCTTCTCCGACTATGGGTTGGGATAAGCGACGACATTTTCTCTAACAGATTTAGCCTTGAAGGCAGCCTCTGCCTCAGTTTCTCTCTCCTTTCTAGATTCATATGTGTGGTTCAGATGTAGGCTCAAGCTTTGTCTCCTTGTCGAATCTCCATAGCCGTTCGCATTTGAAGTGGAGTTTACAGGTTTGAGGGCTTCAGATTTGTTACTCTTTTTTGTCTTGTGCCAATTGTGTTACTTCTTATTGAGGGAATTTTACTTTTTCACAGCTCGAGTTATGCTGGTGTGTAGTGGATGTGGTTGTTCGTGCCAAGTAGCATGTAACGTGGCTGGAGTACTCAGGCTGTTATTCCCGAGTTAGTTTTGTCCCTCTTTTTTAGGGTGTTTCAGTCCTCTGTTTTAGGGTTTTTTTTTTTTCTTTTCTTTGTAGATCGTGTGCATTAGTTCGAGTGTGACCCCTTGAGATCTTTAACTCCTTCATGATGTATGTAAGGATGTGATGTAGAACGTGATACGAACGGGAAGAACACGAGATACTCTCTCGTAAATACTCAACAGAATTCTTCAACCATCAAATCACCTCCGACTACAATAGAGAGGAGAATAATATATAGTCCTCAACCCTTAAAACTTCTATCTTGTTAAACAAGAAAAATTCCAATAATATTTATTTTCCTAATCCTAAATAACATAAATAAGAAAATAGAATAATAATAATAAGATGGAAATAAAATAATTAATGAAGCAATGTAAATTATCATACTAACGCCAGGAGCCAATCGTATTTGTCCAAAAAATCCATTGCGAGCTCGTCTCCATCATCCTCCCCCGGTTGAGAAGGATTCGCCCTTGAATCCGAATCGAACTCGTCTCCGTCGGCGTCGTCGAGCTGCAAAGGGGCCATCTGCGTCACATGGAAAACATCCAGCAAACACACATGTGAGGGCAAATAGAGACGGTAGGCATCCGGATGGAGGTGGTCGACAATCTCGTAGGGCCGATCCGACCGTCCGTTGTTGAAATAACCCACACAAAGTCGCCCACGTCAAACATCATCGAATGGTCGACCAACGGTCCGAACACCTCCTCACATGCCTCTACGCGAGAAAGGAATAAGGTTGTCGACGGCGGTGGCAAAGGAACCGAACAGGGGGCCGAGGGATGTAAAACAAAGCGGGTGCCCCCAAACAAGAAAGCATACGTGTTAAGGCGCCCATTATGCAACACGGCACGATCAAACAGCCAAGGACGCCATAAGAGAAGGTGCCAATCATCCATCGGCACAACATCACACCACACCTCATCCTTATATGCAGAGCCAATAGAGAAAGACACCAACACACGCCGGTCAACAGGGACAACGTTGTCACGCTGTATCCATGCAAGAGCATGAGGATCTGGATGCTGCTCAGTCGACAACCCAAGCTTTGCCACGGCCTCAGTAGAGATCACGTTTTCTCAAGACCAAAAATCAATAACATAACGACACACCCTACCACCCACGGTGCACGTAGATTAAAAGAGATGCCGACGTAGGCCCTCCTCAGTGGAAGTGACTTGTTGGGACAAAAGAGAGCGATGAAGGACAAGCGCGTGACCAACATCTCCCAAGACATGCACCTCAGGAATCTCCACCTCTTTATCGAAAATTGGAGAGCCATCATACACAACGGCTGCAGAATATTTAGTTGATTCCTCGGTGAACAAAGATCGCAACCCGACCCCTCGTGGAAAAACCGTCTGCCGATGGCCAAGCTAACCGCACCCAAAGCATCGAATCCCGCCACCAGCCCGCTGCATACTCGCGGTTGGCGCCGTCCCCAATTCGCTGGTCGATCGCGGTAGCCCACCGCTGGCCGTCGATCCGCGCCCCATTGTCGGTAGTGAGCCCGAGTGTATGCCCGAAGCAGGTATCCCTCGCCCGGACTGCAAAACCCGCACCTGCAACACCAGTGGCCGCATCCGAACATGACGAAGACGCAATGGACAGGCCCATATTTGGAGCTAACTGTTTCTAAAAAATGAGGACCTGTTGATGTCCGAAATCGACTCTGGAACAACAAGATTAAGCATACATTGTATAGCACTATTCAAACTCCCCACATAGCGAGCAACCAACTGGCCCTTCGACTCACGTATCTCCACACGAGTTAAGAGCAGATAAAAGTCCCCCGTATACTCGGAAACAGAATGCGGGCCTTGCCGCAAATTATAAAATTGTTGATAAACCACATGATCATAATTTGAAGGGAGAAATTCACGTTCTACGTACTTACGGAACTGCATCCAAGTGTAAATCTCTAGCTTTCCCTGACGATGCCGCAAACTCGTAAGTTGCATCCACCATGCCACCACTCGTCCACGGAATCACATGGCGACAAGCGCGACACGCCTTTCATCTGGGACCTCCTTAAATTTGAGGACGGACTCAACTGCAGCCCACTGCTGGGATCTGTGAGGATCTCGTTATGTACAAGTCACGAATTCAATAGCAAACGTAAACTTATGTGCAACAGATCTAAAGGTTTGATGTAGAGAACCTACGGCTTAAAATTTATGGCGATTTGGTTGGGACGAACGGATGACTGCAAATTGGGTCTCATGATTGCACGAACAAGATCGGATTGAGAAACGGATCAAGCGGGTGCAATCGGATGAAAACGGAACTTGCACCCAGCAACCTCCCGGCGGTGCATGCGGCGGTTGAAAGCTGACGTCGAGACGGTCGTCTGGGTATGCTCGGTAGCTTGATCTGACCTCTGGTTAGTCCTGCAGGATTAAATATATAGAGTCCCGGTTTATCTATTGATCTTCTACCGTATTACTCAATACACCCTTCTTCAACTTGTACCAGTAGGGCAACAAGAAGAAGATAAAGCTCGAATGAGAACTGAGAGAGAGAGAGAGAGAGAGAGAGAGAGAGAGACATGGGACGTGTATATCGATCAGATGTGACTAGGATCCTCTTCTCATGAGCTTAATGATGTATATATAGAGTTACAGTAGGGATTCTTAGGAGATTAGGAATAGGGCTCCTTATTTAGACTAACTGTGGGCCAAGCCTACTCCTTTAATAAATTAAATAATATTAATGGGCTACTAACATTATATTATTGCAATCCCTTTTCGTAGCCCAAATTACATTTGAGACTCCCATAATAGTTACTCGATTTACTTCCCCACGTTTAAGATATAATATCCATTAATTAATTCGATTACTGACAATCAAGAATTAATTAATTTATTATTATTTCACCAAAGCTAGTGCTCGTTCATCACATTCTTGTTACGCCGGAACTTAATCCACCTGCAGGGTTTAGCATAACAATCCTTCATAAAATCACTCCCGGGACATCATTAAACTAACGCACATGGTGCCCGTAAATATCCTAACAGCACATCCTATATATAATAATATTCATCATCGCCTACTTAGCTGCCACATCATTAATATGCATAAAAATTGCCCAAAACAGTAGGAATATTGATCCAGTGAACTGAACCTCACCTAAGTGAATCAAAGTAATATATACTATATATATCTGTCTGTTTAATATCTTACGGGTTAAGAGAACGCAGTAATCAACCGAGGCCTAGTTCATTTACGACGATCAGTATAAAATGAACTTCTCCTCTCTGGGATCCTGTTCAATACATAAATGTACTAGTGCAACTAATCAGTCAAGACAAACTGTACAGTTGACACTACAACCGTTCGGATGGGGTGTTCATGTCCATCTAGGTTGTGAACAACCATTCTTGTTCGCAAGTAACTGATAGAGTGATCTTTGGTTCACCCGATGAAGACCCACCCTATCTAAGTGCAGAACAACCAAACGTAGAGCTTGCTTAATCTAACATGATTTTCGTTCATAAAGGTTAAAAGTGTAATAACATGCAAAGTCAAGCTTTCAGTATATAACACTAACAATATCCCACTTATACTTAAAGCTTTCGCTTTTTCAGTATGTCCTATTAATCCGTTATTCTAAAAGACCTATGTCGATCCTATTGCCATGCTCATGACTCCCATTCCTTCCACGTATTTGACGAAGACCTTCCCAGCAAACTCTTCGTGAAAGGATCAGCTAGGTTGTCCTCTGACGCAATCTTGGCATCATCAACATCACCTCTACCAACGATATCCCCGAATCAGGTGGTATTTGCGCTCCATGTGCTTGCTTGCCCTGTGGGCTCGAGGTTCTTTTGAGTTTGCTACTGCTCCACTGTTATTACAGTACACGGTGATACCACGTGGCAAACTCGGTATAACCTCTAAGTCCACTAAGAAGTTCTTGGAGCCAAACTGCTTCTTCGCTGCCTCTGAGGCTGTTACCTACTCAGCTTCCATGGTGGAGTCTGCCATGCATTTCTGCTTAGCAATCCTCCATAAAATGGCTCTACTTCCCAAGGTAAACACATAACCTGAGGTTGACTTACTTTCATCCTTATCTGATTGGTAATCGGAATCACTGTAACCCAGAGGTAACAAGCTGTCTGCACGGTAAACTAACATGTACTCCTTAGTCCTTCTCAGGTACTTGAGTATATGCTTCACCGCAGACCAATGTTCCTATCCCGGATTACTTTGATATCTAGATACCATGCCAACGGCGTAGCTAATATCCAGCCTAGTGCACAACATTGCATACATAAGACTTCCTACTGCCGAAGCATAAGGATCTGTCTTCATGTCCTCTATCTCCCCAAACGTCTTAGGAGACATCACCTTAGATAGAAGTATTCCATGTCTAAAAGGTAACTCACCTTTCTTGGAATCCTGCATACTGAATCTGGCCAAGACAGTATCTATGTATGAAGACTGGGATAAGCACAACATTCTCTTCTTATGGTCTCTAATGAGCCTAATACCAAGAATGTGTCCTGCTTCACCTAAGTCCTTCATATCAAACTGCTTAGACAACCACACCTTTATGTCTGATAACTTCTTCTTACTGTTTTCAATAAGAAGTATGACATCTATGTAAAGCACAAGAAACACCACCACGCTCCCACTGATTTTCTTGTAAACATAGTGCTCATGCGGACATTGAGTGAACCCGTACGACTGGATCACCTCGTCAAAACGGATGTTCCAAGATCTCGAAGCTTGCTTCAGTCCACAAATAGACCAATTAAGCTTACACACTAGATGCTCACGACCTTCAGCAATGAATCCCTCTGGTTGCTGCATATAGATATCTTTTAGAAGGTTCCCGTTAAGGAAAGCCGTCTTGGCATCCATTTGCCAGACCACATAATCCATATGGGCGGCTACAGCAAAGAGAATCCGAATAGACTTAAGTATAGCTACGGAAGGTTTGCACCTTTCCATACGATCCTCTCTTTCTCTTATAGATCCACTTACATCTAATGGGTCGTACCCCATCGGGTGGCTCTACAAGATCCCAGACCTGATTGGAGTCCATTGACCCTATTTTAGCTTTCATTGCAACATTCCATGAATCTGCATTTTTATCTTGGAGTGCATCATCGTAAGTTCTTGGGTCCGATTCTAGATCTCCTAGAACTGAGTCCGATGACTCTCAAAGACCTATCCATCGATCGGGTAAATGAGAAACCCTCCCACCGCGACGAGGCACTGTCTGCACTGGTACACTCTCAGTGTGCCGTGTTGCAGTATTATGTGATGTATCTACTTGCGCACTCGATGGGGAATCGTCAACTTCACTCCTTAACTCCTCTAAGACTAATCTACTTGCGGGCTTATGATTCATAATATAGTCTTCTTCCAAGAATCTATCATTCGTCGAAACGATTACCTTCTGATCCCCGGGACTATAAAATAGTCCACCTTTCATTTCCTTGGGATGGCCAACGAAAACTCGTACTTCCGAACGTTTTTCCAATTCGCCAGGTTCCTGCACTAAAACATGTGTAGGACTACCCCACACCTGAATATGTGAAAACCCGGGCTTGTGCCCTTTCCACAATTCGTAAGGAGTAGTATCAACTGACTTCGATGGAACCAAGTTCAGAATGTACGAAGCTGTTTCCAGCGCCATTCCCCAAAACGAATCTGGTAACTTCGAATAACTCATCATAGACCTAACCATCTCCATAAGAGTGCTATTTTTTTGCTCTGCAACACCGTTCTGCTGGGGCGTGCCGGGTGCAGTCAGTTGGGATTCAATCCCAGCTTCTGATAAGTATGTCCTGAACTCTCCAAAGAGGTATTCTCCACCTCGATCAGAATGAAGTGACTTGATACATTTACCATGAAGTTTCTCCACAACTGCCCGATACTCCTTGAATTTCTCAAAGCATTCGGACTTGCGGTGCAACAGGTGAACGTACCCAAGTCTCGAGTAATCATCTATAAAAGACACATAATACTCGAAACCTCCTCTAGCCTGGATCGACATAGGACCACACAAATCAGAATGAATCAATCATAGCACTTCTTGGCTCTTATACCCTTTTGCCGTAAATGTCCTCTTGGCCATCTTACCTTCCAGGCAGGATTCGCAAGTTGGATTGTGCTCTTCCAATGGACCGAGATTTCCACTGTCCACTAACTTTTGAATCCTCCTAAGGTTGATGTGCCCATGTCTAAGGTGCCACAGATATGCTTGATGCATCTACGAAGACTCCTTCCTCTTATTAGATGTAGTTATGACATTATTCAATTCTTTTTGTTGCACTATGGGAGAGTTTTGTTTGAGAACATATAAATTGCCAACTAATGAACCACAACATATGAAACGATTTCCAAAACGAATAATAACCATGTCATCAAACGAGACTGAAAAACCATCCATAACAAGATTAGAAACTGAAACAATGTTCTTTTTAAAGCTAGGAACATAAAGGCAATCTCTCAAAACCAAACTACTACTAGCAAACGATAAAGTAATGTCTCCCACTGCAACAGCCGCCACTTTCGTAGCATTGTCCATGTAGACGGTGATCTCTCCCTCCCTAAGCCGCTTGGTATCTTGGAACCCCTGCAAAGAATTGCAGACATGATCAGTGGCTCCAGTATCTACACACCAAGTTCTGGTAGATACAACCGCTAAACATATTTCTACGACATTAACAAGAGAGTTACGTTTCTTGAGGAGAGGGCAGTCGTCCTTCCAGTATCCTGACTTGTTACACTTGTGGCATATTCCTTTCAGTTTCTTTGCCACACCCTGAGGGGCCGGCCGTGGGTAAATCGGAGCGCCCTGTGCCTTCGCCTTTCCTGCAGACTTCTTTCTCTTCCTACCCTTGTGAGGCCTGGAAGGTCCAGCCTGCTCGGCGACTTGCACCTGATGAGCCTGAGTGAATAAGGCTTCCGCCGACTGAAGCTCTGCAAGTAGTTTTGGAAGAGCCATATGCATCTTGTGCATGTTGTAGTTCAACAGGAACTGATCAAAGCTCTTCGGCAGGGACTGGAGCATAATATCAACCTGGGTTGCCCCGTCAATAAAACCTCCCATAACCTCAAACTCATTGAGCTGCGCCATAACCCTACGGGCGTGCTCCCTAACGGGTGTGCCCTCGGCCATGCGCGTACTCATCAGAGAACTCAAAGCCTCTTGCCTAGCAGCCCTAGACTGATGTCCGAACAGATTCCTGAGATTGAGCAGTATATCTGCTGCAGTGTCCATAGACTGATGTTGATGTTGAAGAACATTCGACATAGAAGCCAGAATGTAACACTTTGCCATCTCATCAGCCTTCTTCCACCGAGCATACTCCTCTTTCTCCTGCTCAGGAGCATCAGCCGCCAGCACTGCAGGGCATGCCGCATTGATTGCAAACTTATAACCCTCAGCAGTCAACACTATGTCTAAGTTCCTCTTCCAATCAATGTAATTAATACCAGTAAGCTGATTTTCTTTCAGAATGACAGACAACGAATTGAACGACATGACGAATATCCTGGGAATCATGTAAATAATTTTACAGATTAAACACATTTGAATTTAACTGTTAATATTGATATCCTCAAAACAATATTAACTAAATTCACCGACATCTATTACACCTCGTGAGAATGCATGCTACGTGGGTCGCCCTACAAACTCGCATTTTGTAACTGAAGGGCTTTTCAAGGGGCCATTAATTTCCATAAGTCAAAACCAAGTTCATGACGAACGAAATTAATAGTCGGTCTCCATTTGGCAATGCATTAAATTCAGGGACCCCGTGGGGAGTTTAGAAATAAATCGCATTCTAAGTGAGTTTCATTTCATGATTCTGAGGTCGTCCAAATTGATTACACGTCCCCCGTGGGGAGGCCCGTGCGCTCGCTTGAGATTTCCTCTAACCATCTAATTTTAGAGATTTGTCCTGGTAATTTCCTACAATTAATTTTAGCAATGTCACCCGTGGGGGAGCCCATTACCTCAACTAATTGATTTTCCGACAAATTAGAAATGGAGGCCTTAGGAATTTTACAATTAACTTTATTTTAAAATTCCTTCTCAAATTTAGTATAATTTAATGAGGATTTTTAACTATTTATGCAATTCCAAATTAATCTATATAAATGCTATAATTAATTAACATGCATAATAATTCATGCAATTCTAAATTAATCCATGTCAATGCAATAATTAATTATTATGTAAAATAATTCATGCAATTGTAAATTAATCTATGTCAGTGCACTAATTAATTATCATGCATAATTTATTGATACAATTCTAAATTAATCCTATACATTACATAATTAATTAACATGCATAATTATTTTTGCAATACTAAATTAATCTCATGTAAGAACATAACTAATTAACATTTATAAATAATAATTAATGGCATAATGAATTTAAATAAATAAATAAATCCACCATTATGGCCATTAAATATTGAGTATCCTTAAACAAGGAAATTGTGACAGTTCTTTCTCTGTTCAATTGGAACTCCTTTAGAAAGTAGAATCCTGGTTGATCTTGTACTTCTTGGACATCAAAGCAAAAAAACTCTCCACCTTCTACAAGCCGACGCCGCCGCCTGGCTGCCGCACCGCCGCCGGTGGTCGGAAAAAAGCGCCGGTTCCCTTTTTTTAATTTTTTTTTCTTCGAGGCTTGTTGATCTCTTGTGATCTCCCGATCATCAACACACGATCACAGCACGAAAAATATAATTTACAAAATTACATATTTCGATCCTAGATCCAACAAATGGATATACATGTTTTCTAAACAAATAATTAAATTTGTCCGGTCAACCCCGGGCGAATAATTATTACAAACATTCATCCATCAATTCCTCGACATATCCGAGGCTTCAAAAAAAAATTTAAAACCATACATCACATTCAACAACATTCATCAAACACATAATCGACCATCATAGTGGATTAATTATTTTCCTGCAAAACCGAGTTATGCAAATATAATCCAATATATGGCTGTGTTTGAACACATCTTGTCAAATAAAGCCGTAAAAACTCGAACTTTGTACAAAACAAATTAACCAAGTGCTCTGATACCACTTGCTGGGTTCTGTGGGGATCTCGTTATGTACAAGTCACGAATTCAATAACAAACGTAAACATATGCGCAACGGATCTAAAGGTATGCGCAGCAGATCTAAAGGTTTGACGTAGAGAACTTACGACTTAAAATTTATGGCGATCTGGTTGGCACGAATGGATGACCGCAAATCACGTTTTGGGATTGCACGAACAAGATCGGATTGAAAAACGGATCAAACGGGTACAATCGAATGAAAACTGACACTTGCAGCCAGCAACCTCCCAGCGGCGCGTTCGGCGGCGGACGACAGTGATCTCGGCGGCGGCTGAAAGCTGACGTTGAGACGGTCGTCTGGGTTTGCTCGGTTGCTTGATCTGACCTCTGGTTAGTCCTGCGGGATTAAATATATAGAGTCCCGGTTTACCTATTGATCTTCTACCATATTACTCAATACACCATTTTTCAACTTGTACCAGTGGAGCAACAAGAAGAAGATAAAGCTCGAATGAGAACTGAGAGAGATCAGAATTGGTTAGTGCCCAAGAATCCATCCGAGGTTCAGAGTTTCCTCGGGTTAGCAAGTTATTATTGCCGATTCATTGAAGGGCTTTCAAAGATTGCTCTTCCTTTGACTAATCTGACGAGAAAATCTGTGAAGTTTGAATGGACGAATCGTTGTGAGAAGAGCTTTCAAGAGCTCAAGAAGAGACTTACGACCACTACAATACTAATTATTCCTGATCCTACTAGAGCTTCCACTATTTACAGTGATGCTTGAAAGTAGGGTTTGGGGTGTGTACTTGGCCAAGTTGTTGCATATGCTTCGCGACAGCTGAAGCCACATGAACATAATTATCCAACACACGATCTAGAGTTGGCGGCAGTAGTACACGCACTCAAGATTTGGCGACATTATCTCTATGGTGGACGGTGTGAAATTTTCACCGATATCAAGAGTTTGCAGTATATCTTCACACAGAAAGAGCTCAACATATGCCAAAGAAAATGGTTAGAGCTTGTGAAGGATTATGGCTGCACCATTCAATACCATCCAAGAAAAGCAAACGTGGTAGCAGATGTCGTAACCCGAAAGATGAAAGGTGAGTTGGGCTGTTGTATCACACAACAGAACCATCTCATTAGAGAATTTGCGCGGATGCAGATTGAAGTTGTTGAGTCACTACCTAAAGAGATTTTGGAAAGTGTTAGTTCGATGCGAGTTCAGCCAATGTTAAGAGATCGAATCTGGAGAGAACAGTCTTTCTATCATTTTATACGAAAAATAGAAGAAAAAGTTCACGCTGGAGGAGTGGAAGGCTTTTATCGAGGCACAAATGGAGCCTTGGAGTTCAGAGGCAGGATTGTGGTGCCGAAAGATAAGGCCTTGCGAAAGGAGATTTTCACAGAAGCTCACAGTGCACCTCATTTAGCTCACCCCGGAAGTACTAAGATGTATCACGACTTGAAAAGGTCGTTCTAGTGGAAAGGGATGAAGAGAGATGTAGCAGACTTTATGATGAAGTGTCTGATCTGTCAGCAGGTTAAGGCTGAGCATAAAAGTCCCTTAGGTCTACTGCAATCAATTGAGATTCCTAAATAGAAGTGGGAAGAAGTTACTATGGATTTTGTTACAGGACTACCTAAGTCGTTAGAGCAGCATGACGCAATTTGGGTAGTAGTGAACAGGTTAACGAAAGTTGCTCACTTTATGCCTGTGACAATGACCATGTCGATGGATAAGTTAGCAGAGATCTATACCCATGGAATTATTCGACTCCACGGAGTGTCTGTTACAATCATATCAGAGAGAGACCCCAGATTTACCAGTAGATTCCGGGTGAGTTTACATAAAGCAATGGGCACACAGTTAAAGTTTATTTCGGCTTAACATCCAGAGACAGATGGCCAATCTGAAAGGACTATCCAGACGCTTGAGGATATGCTCAGAGCTTGTATTCTAGATAGAGGATCCAAGTGGGAGAAATGGTTGCCATTAGTCGAGTTTGCCTATAATTATAGTTATCACTCATCAATTTAAATGGCTCCATTTGAAGCACTTTATGGTCGCAAGTGTCGTTCACCACTTTACTGGGATAATGTTGGAGAGCGACGAGTTCTCGGGCCAAAGATGATCGAGGAAACAGTTGAGCAAGTAACTTGGATTCGAGAAAGGCTTAAGACTGCTCAAAGTCGACAAAAGTCTTCAGCCGATAAGCATAGACGAGAGATGCAGTTTAAAGTAGAAGACAAAGTATTCCTGAAAGTTCGACCGATGCGAGGTGTCGTTCGTTTTGGGAAGAAAGGAAAGTTGCATCCTCGTTATATAGGACCATTTGAGGTTCTAGAACGAGTAGGTGAAGTATCCTATCGATTAGCTTTTCCTCCCGATTTGTCTAGTGTGCATAATGCATTTTACGTATCGCTGTTGCGTGAGTATGTTTGCGATCCAGAGCTTGTGCTTCAGCACAATGAACTTCAGATACAATCAGATTTAACTTACGAGGAACAGTCGGTAGCAGTATTGGACTGAAAGGTTCATAGGTTAAGGAATCGAAATATTCTCCTCGTTCGTATCAAATGGAATCGCCAAGGAGATTCAGATGCCACTTGGGAGAGAGAAGTTTATATTAGAGCTCGTTTTCCAGAATTTGAATTTTAATATGTAAATAGTTTGTATTTTCTAGGACATAAATAATTTTAAGGGGGGGAAGATTGTAATATCCCTTCCAGTTATGGATTGAAGAAACAGTTTTAGTTACAAGATTGAACTAATTACGAGGCCAAGTTATTCAGTTATAAGTTCGATTGAGAGATGTTCAATCTGCAGTATCACATTAGTTGTGTGAAGTCACACGAGTCGTGTGGACAAAGAGTAGATGGAATGTTAGTTTCGGCTTTTTCACATGAGTCGTGTGACACAAGCCACACGAGTCGTGTGAGGTCACACGAGTGGTGTGACAAGCCACACGAGTTGTGTGACCGACAGAAAAAGCTGATTATTGAGAATTCGATGTGATATCAATTAGTGTCCATTTCTGAGCATTAATTTAAGTATAGATGAGTTTTACAAGTTAGAAATTGGAATGTTTATGGTTGTTTATTTTTATAAGTTTTGATGTTTATTTTGTTAATTTCTTCACTCAATGTCCTTGTCTCAAATTTGTGCCTATAAATAAAGGCCTTGATTTCAGAGGTTTTCATCAAAGAAGAATTACAAAAGTTATATCGATCATTGGAGAGAATAAGTTATAGAAATCTACTCATCTTAATTTCATACTTTATAGATGAGTTTAAATGGTTATTAGTATATACTAATGACTTAGAAGTGAGTTTATAATTGAATTAATGAATACATGAAGTTAAGTTGTTTTACAATTATTTGTACTCGGTTTTAATGAGATTCTTATAATGATAAGAATAAACCAGTAAGGTATGATTAAATGAGTAATTCTTATGTAAATAAAGAGTACATAAGAACAAGAATCAAGTCATTTGGCATAGTATAGCTTTAGTGATAGATTTTTGAAGTAGAGCATGCAAGCTGAATTTTATGTTCTTTGTTTCAGCTGTGACCTTAAAATTCTAATAACTCGAAAAATATGCATGATAAAATTATGAAACTTTTAAGACATGCCTATATATGGGTTTAGAACATGACTGCCATATTTCATGATTTTAGGTTGAGAAATGAATGACTTAAAATGTTAAGATGTCATATATGTCAAGATGATTTTATATGCAAGAGTATTCAGTACATGTTCGATATTTTAAAGTGAAACATTTATGAAAATTTCTCATATGAGTGATGAGTAATTTGACCAAGTTTAAGCTTAATATGTTGAGTATACGATTTTATAAAATTGTTTCAAGTCTAGCATATCAATATCATAATTTAGTGTTATGATAAAAAAGTTGTATTGAATGAGCATTAAGTTTGAAATTTTAGTATCAAGCAAGTTTAAGACAAGATTGATAGCTTATAAGTTCTTATAAATCATATATATGATGTTGATAAAAGTTAAAACTGTTTTGATATACTCGGTTATCTATCATGTGAAATTTAGCTTATTTTCACTTCCGAGTCATTTTAAGTTTCATGTGAGAGTAGCAATATTAATGTTTTGGAAGTTATGATTTATAAGTGAAAGTATTCAACCTTCAGTTAAAGTTAAAGAAGAGTTTAAGTTTAACAGTTTAAGTTTGGATTTAGTGAACTTTTAGAGTGTTCATTAAAATCCGGATTAGTGATAGACTCAAATATTCTTGCATCTTATTGAGTATATGAGCATAGTACTTAGTATATTGGTTTATATTTTTATGTAGCTTGAAGATTCAGTTATATCATTCAGCACTTATGAGTTTTCAAAAGAAGAACAGGTGGGGACCCAGCCTGGGTATTACATTGACTATAATATTGATATCATGTCCGAGGTATGTATACAGTTTATACGCTTAGGATGAAGGCCCTCAGTTGCCTTAGAAATATCCATCAGAGTGTGCACATGTACCCGATCAGATATCGGCCAGATGACAGATTCAGTTTCAGTTATCGGAACAGATTTCCGATTCATATATATATATATATATATATATATATATATATATATATATATATATACCAACGATCATGCTATTATATTATTATTGTTGTTTGCTTTAGTATGGGTTTTTACAGAGTACAGTGGATTACTACTCATGCCCCACTATTATCATTTTCAGGTCACAGGGTCAGTGCAGAGGTGTGAGATCAGATGTTGTGTTCGGGAATATGACTCAATGGACTTTTGATATATGGACTTTTAAATAAATTATGTATGTATAATTATTCACGTTTTTACAACTTCCGCTACGTGTTTCAATTCGAACTGCATGTTATTTCAGATTTTCAGATTTTACCGGTTCATCAGTATGAACAAGGTAATTTTACATGCTTGTTTGATTAAGGATTTAAAATCTGTTTTTTTTATGTCTAACTCGGTAGTTAGATTAAGTTTAAAGAAAAAAGGATTTTTAGAAAAGATAAGTTTTTAGTAGCATCCCGAGTTAAGTTAAAGTGATTCATAAGTATTTTCGAAATATATGTTGCGAAAAATTTACTCTGATAAGCGGGGTGTTACACCAGCCGTGCTACCGCTGGTCGTCCCCGTCAAACCATCCATCGCGACGGTAGGCCCCGTCATCCCCGAAGCCAATTCCGTCGTATCATCTCTCGCCTCCGCCTCCGGCCATGCTCCTCGCCCTCGCTTGCAATGCCGGGTACCGCCGCCGTGGAGGCCGCGAACATCACAAGCTCCGCCATGGTCCTCCTGCTCGAAGAACTCGCCACCAGTGGGATGCCGCCGCTGTCCGTCTGCGAACTGGTTGTCCATGTTGATCGTGGCGTCATCCTCCTTGTCGCCGGACAGAGTCGGTGGTGAACGCTGGCGGGGAGCCCCGCCATAGCCACGTCCCCCGTGAAACCCTGCGCGCGCGGCCTGTTCGCCACCGCCGCGGTTCGTATGGACCTCCTCCATCATGTTATGCATCGCCTGGCACAATTCCTCGATCCCCGTGGAAAGGTCCATGAATCGATCATCCATCCCTTGAATCCGATCGTCCATCCGTTGGAATCGGTCGTCAATAGTAGTATCGGTTGCAGTGTTTCCTTTCTTTGGCGGCGTCGTGGATCGTCCCTGGTCTGTGGATACCAACTGATGTAGAACGTAATACGAACGGGAAGAACACGAGATACTCTCTCGTAAATACTCAACAGAATTCTTCAATTAATCATCAAATCACCCCCGACTACAATAGAGAAGAGAATAATATATAGTCCTCAACCCTTAAAACTCTTATCTTGACAAACAAGATAAATCCCAATAATATTTATTTTCCTAATCCTAAATAACATAAATAAGGAAATAGAACAATAATAATAAGATGGCAATAAAATAATTAATGAAGCAATGTAAATTATCAAATTAACGCCGGGAGCCGATCGTATTTGTCCAGAAAAGCCACTCCTCTCCATCAGGATTTTTGCTGGACTCACTAGTTCAAGGTTGTATTTCTTTAATTTTTTATTTTATTTTTTTTATGTTTTTTTTTAGTTCTTATATATTTCAGCGCTTGGAAAGAACAAAGAAATCATACTTTTTGACTAAATTATGGCTATAAAACAAATGGAACGACTGATCCATTAAGGATAACTAGTATTCTATCCATGCACATTCACATATACAAATAAAATTTTATATTTATATGTGTGTGTGTCATATTTGAAATCATAAATTATATAGTGAGCATATCACATGTTATAAATTTTATCATCCGTAAAAATGAACCATATAGATATAAACTATTTCATTTGCATATTGATCCTTATAATGATTACACTAATGTAAATGAACCATATAGATATAAACTATTTCATTTGCATATTGATCCTTATAATGATTACAATAATGTATATTTTGCAATCTTGGTTGATTAATTATGACCAACGAACTAGATAAAACAATATTGATACTATTATTGTAGCAATTGTGTACGAAATTTTAAAAGGTTCGGTTTATGGCATAAAAAATTATTAGCTAACTTTAATTAAAAAAAACTTTCTTAATGAGCTAAAAAATAAATAACAATTCAAAATAAATAGTTTAAAAAAGTTTTAAATTTAAATATTATTTAATGTAACTTATTGATTAATTAGTACGTAGCAGCTATTATATAGTAAAAAAAATAAAAAATAGAATTACTTGATTAATGATAATTATATTTGAAAGGAGCAGAAAAATAAAAACAAATATCATAAATATTTTGTAAGCAATTATATATTTATAGATAAATAAATTCCCCTTATAAGTTATAAACAATGAAAGAAATTCCAATTTAGTTTAGTAGATACAGTATTATAAACAATGAAAGAAATATATATATATATATATATACTAGGACTTAGTTCTCATTTGAACCATATCCTATATATAAATATATATATATATATATATATAGGGAATGGTTCCAATGCATTCACTTATTTAAAGTGAGGACGTAAGACTCATTTTTAGCCACAAGATTTGGTACATATCATGTGTGGCCAAGATTTACTCTTTTCTTTTTATTATTTTAATTATTTAAATATTATTTTGGCCCGTTGACTCCGGCATTGACCGTTGACGGCGTTGACTTCTGGCGAAATTTGTTGACTTTCGGCGTTGACCGTTGACTTCCAGCGTTGACCGTTGCCTTTCGGCATTGACCGTTGACAACTAACCTTCCAACTAGGTTAGTTCTCTGTAGTTGCTAGGTTAGTTCTCTGTAATTGTTAGGTTAGTTCTCTCTAGTTGCTAGGTTAGTTTTCTGTAGTTGCTAGGTTAGTTTTCTGTAGTTGTTAGGTTAGTTCTCTGTAAGCTTGCTCCGGTGAGTTGGGTGGGTCCTCAACAGAATGAATCATTTAAAGATTGGTGGTGGCAGGTGTGTCAATTAGACAAAAGCGATGTTTTCGAAGCCCGTATCCAGCTATCCACGTATATCCTTTGGTAACTTTGGAAGTCGCGTAACCTTTGGATTTTTGAGAAGCTTTGGAGGCCGGTATATCTTATTGTTCAACTTGCAACTCGAGATTGGCAGGATTATTTGGACAGTAGGAGCAACCAAGCCTCCTGGTGGTGTTTTTGTATTATACATTCCCGCTCTTTTTCTTTTCTTGTTGTAGGGATACCGGCTAGGACTTTGGTCAGTAGTTGGTTATTTTGTTTGGGTTGTTATTATGTAGTTTATCTTGGGGTTGCTATTATTTTGTTTGTGTTGCTATTATTTTGTTTGGTTATTTTTCTGATGTTGCTAGGTTAGTTGTCTGTAGTTGCTAGGTTTTTTTTTTTTTTTTTTTCAAACAACACCCCGAGGGGCGGGGGATTAAGCTGGATCCCCAACCTGTATATAAATCATAGCCCTAAAATGGGCCAAAGCACTCAACATAGTCTCACAATCCAAACAGTACACTAACGAAAACAACAAATGAAACTAGTAAAAGGTCTGTCATCGGGCTAACAGGTGCCTGGAATAAGTGGATGGTCTAAGAAAAGCAAAAACCAAAAACCTAATCTACTGGAATTGAAACGATGGATATCCCAGCTGATCCATTTGAACTAGCGTGCGAAGGCGGAGTGGAGCAGTGTAGGTCTGATACGTGTGCGTGTCTGGTATGGTTGCGCCAAGGCCGGCAAGGTAATCAGCAGGTCTGTTCCCCTCACGGAAGATGTGTGTGATTCTGTAATTGACAGACCGAAGTTGATCTCTAATGCGCATAAGCGGGTGCTGAATCTGCCACGAGCCCTGATGACCCGAGGACCGAAGGGTGACGACAGCCGCAGGGTCCAGCTCAATTCAAATATGACTAGAGAGGTCAGCAGCAATCTGAAGGCCAATCTGTAATGCCTGAATCTCTGCATCGTAGCTCGAGGAGGCCTGAAGGGACGTGTGGAAGGCGGTGATAAGGGCTCCACTGTGGTCCCGGATCAAGCCTCCTCCTCCGGCAGTACCGCTATGGCGATCGAAAGATCCATGGTGTTCAGCTTCACCCAAGGAGAGTCGGGTCTAAGCCAAACAACAGCTCTGGGCCGAGGGGACTGATGGGTCTACTTCCAGATCTGGAGTAAACCGGTTGTTGTGAGCTCAGATCTGCTTGAACCGCTTCTCAACCGTCTCTAGACCGCGAGATTCCTGCAAAAACTCAACGCCGGAGGTGTTTCCAACGTAGAGCCTCTGACGCTCAAATCAGTATTAGAAAGATGAGAAGAAGCTGCGCAGCAGCTATGGGGGAGAGTGGGAATGAATGAGAGTTAGGGTTTTGGGGTTACCTCATCTCCTTTATATAGGAGGGAATACTCACTTGAAGTGCCCAAAATGCCCCAGTCGGTGGACCTGGAAGGTCCAAAATGCCCTGGTCGATTCGTCTCCCCTTGTTGCTGAGTCATCACAAGATTCCTTCTTATCCCTTGTAATATGTGGAACTTCAAATATACTGCAAGTGTGATGAATCGTCACCATGTCCTCGGCCTCGAGGCGTAAGAAGTCGACCTCGAGCACTGAGAGGTCGACTCCTGATCACATGAGTATCCGAAGGCTACGCCTTATCGTTCTTTTGGGTGGAAATCGTCTTAAGAGAATCGTCTTAGCGAGGTCGACTTCAGAGAGTCGACTTAGAGTATCTGGATGCTCGGGAGTTGTGCTTTTGCGGTTCTCCTGCTATTGATATCGACTAGAGAAAGTCGACTTCCGAGAGTCGACTAGGCCGATTCCTGCCTCTTCTTGATTGCTCTTTATAGAATCGACTTTCAGGGAAGCCGATTTGATCAGGTCGACATGGTCACGTCGACACGTGAGTCGTTCAAGTGGTTCGTCAGTCGAGTAGGAAGCTTCTGAACCGAGTTATCCTTATATGCATAGCTATATCATCTAGTCCCCCCCAAAAATTACTCTAAGCAGTCGACTGTTTAATAGTAAATTTGGTGAAGTATAATTGTGTCGTCTGCCTGCCACTTGCTCATACTGGCTTCTTCTATACCTCGTCTCGTCAGTCGATTAGTGCGCACCTCAATCTCATGATTACTCTTTCGGATAAGTCTGACACTCTGACAGACCCATTTGAAATTTCAAATTTTGAAACCCTAAAGTGACGCGCGTCATCTCCATCGCTGTCTCTTCGAATTCCGTGTCTCATCAGGATCGTTGGTTTTCTTGATGATCCAACGATCCACAACCATCACCTCCTTATATAAATATACTTCAATTTCTCCGCAAACCACTTTTCGCATCCTAAAAACTTCTTGCTCTCTCTCTCTCTCTCAACTTTCTCCGAGCTTTCCGGCGACCTGCAAGTTTTGGCTTCACCGGCGATACTCGTTTCCGGCGACCCTCACTTCTTTCGAATTCAACCCGGCCACCATGTGTAAGTTCACTATCTCTTAACTCTCAATTCTCTGCTAATTTTTTTCTTCTTTCTAATTTTTTCTGGACTTCCGGAACTTTTCGGAGTTCATGTATGTTCTTTATATTCTCCATGAATTTCTTACGGATTTCGCGCTTAGATCTCTTTACGCGTATATTTTGTTAAAATTTATTGTTTTTTGCAAGTCGTCGGCTGCCGATGAGCAGTCGACTGTCACCTGTCGCTAAGTCGACTATTGTCGACTTAGTGGCCTTTCTTCAGTTTTCTTTTTTCGAGTCGACTAAGGTCGACTTACTAGTTTGTTTAGGTCGAGATACCGATAGCAATTGCCCCTTCTTTGTTCTTTCTCCCTCTGTTGATTATTGCGAGTCGTCCTGATTCGATCTTGTAGGCCCTTACTCGTGACTTTACTAACTTCGACCTTCTCCTCCTTTTTCTTTCCTTAGCTTCCGACTCGTCCCCTCTATCCGGCTCCCTCGGTCAACAGATCAACAACTATACCCATCTAGTCGACGAAGGCTCTAGCTCTGACTCCGTCGAGGTGACCGGCTAAAGGATGGTTTCGCTGCCTCCCCGTTCTTCTCCTCCTCTCGCCACTGCTTCTTCTGTCGACTGGGAGCGGCATGACCAAGCGCTCTTGGAGGGCGGTTTAGTCGACATCGTTAAGAGTCCATCTCGAGGAAATCCTCCTCGTCTTAATCTTATCCCTCGAGGTATTCCTCTTAGGTTATTAGACATCCCTGTTTATAGAAACAGCCCTGTATCTGTACCACTAATTGTTCCACTTCTTAATTCTCAAAATGTTGTATCAATAGCTTGTCCCTTAGCTAGGTTAGCTGTTTCAAATCCTTTTTGTTATGCCTCTACAGCCGAGGTCGAGGGCTTCAGGAAGTTTAGCAGGCTTCCTTCCGACTGGGAGTTAGTCGCCCCAGGTCCTAATGACGATTTCGCCCATCCTCCTCCTGGTTGCCATACGTTTTTTGTAGACCAAGACGTCTTCGGCCTTCGCTTCCCTATCCAAGACGAGCTCTTGCTAATAAGTAACGTGTATAATATCCCCATAAACCAATTTTCTTCGAATGCTATCTGTATTATGATAGCCTTTATAGTCGCCTCCCGAATATCCCGAATAATACTCAAATTCTTTTCGCCCGAGTTTTTCTTCTACTGCTATGGCTATCGACTTTCCAAAGGCGCTCACTACCTGGGTCGTCGGGCCGGCGTCATCTTTCTTGACGATCTCTCATCAAATGTCACCGAGTGGAAGTCGAAGTTTGTTTTCATTCGACCCGCTCCTGGCATGTATCCCTTTGTGAATAAAATGGATCACCTCGAAGGTGAAACAGAATAAACGGCCCCACTCTGACAAGTTCGCTACTCTGCTGCCGGAGCTCAATAAGCATACGTATAGTGCTCGTCAGTTAATAAAGGACCGTGAATTGGTCAATCATGCTCGCATCGTCATCTACGAGGACCTTCCTCGTCTCGATGACCCCCGTAAGCTTCTTAACATACTTCCTTCGTGTAACTGTTTGTAAACTTTTGATCATTCGAATCGTGATTTAAGTGTTCTTCATATACTAACTTCTTTTCTGTTATTTTAGTTAAGGCACTTAAACGTTTCGAGCTCAAGAAACAACCGGCCGAGAAGCCGGTGGGTGGCTCTGCTCCGCCTCCTTCCCGTCCAGCTGGTGCGGCAGTCGAGTCGACTGCTGCGAAGAAGTCCAGGGTTCTCGCCCAGAACAAACCGTCGGGCTCTAGCTCCCGTAAGTGGGTTCAAGATGACCGGGCCGTCGTCCTGATCCCAGACGACCTGAAGCGCCGCAAGGTCGAGAAAGGAAAAGAGAAGGCGGTCGAGAATCCCGCCAAAGCCCCAATCACTGTCCAAGACGTGACGGTCAAAATGCCGTCTCGACTCTTGAACCACCCTGAACCCTATCAGGTGGCCCAGTACCTCCACTCTACTATCCCCGACGTCGACAAGGAGCGCGTCGAGGGGAATCTCTATGAGCGCTCGAACTACACCGTTCTGTGCCTCTCTCGGGTAATCTTCTTATCTTTAAACTCTCTTATCGTCATGCTTCTCTTGAATTTGGTTCATCTAATCTCATTTGTTTTTCATGCTCTTTCGCAGTTCCTGGCTGCGGCGCTCCCATGCTTCAAGGAGACGAGCAAGGCTCCTCTTGCCTCCACTAAGTCCCTCGAGGACAAATGCGAAGCTCAGCGCCAGGAAATCGAGACGCTGAAAGAAGACCTGGAGGCCTCGAAGGCCCTGGTCGACAAGCTGAAGGCCGATAAGGCCGTTTTCCGGCACCTGAACGACAAGCTTAAGGCCGACCTCGACAAGGCTCGTGACGAGGCCGTGGTCGAGAGGGAGAATGGCGTCGAGGAGGGGCGCAGGACGTTTTTGAAGTCCCCGATGGGCGCCGTCTTCCTTGAGACTTACCGCCAGAAGATCGTCAAGGCCTTTTGCAACTCTCCCGCCTTTCTCGACAAGCTCTACCCCGCCACCCTCCAATACTTCGAGCATACTTTTTCCGCATGGGAGGCGGTGGTATCGGGGTCCGAATTCGAGGGGAAGCTCGACCGCGAGGCGGTTAAGGAGACGCTTCCCTACCCCGAGGGCTACGAGGGCGACGACTCTCTCCCCGACGATTATCCATGGTGGTCGGGACTCGAGGCTTGGGCCATCCGTAAGGCTGGCTTGAGCACGCAACTCGAGGTTCCTCCCACCCCCTTGTCCGGTCCGATCGAACTAATCGGGGCAAGTGGTGCTAGTCGTGAGGAGGAAGTCGAGGCGGGGGATGTCGAGCAACAGGGCACTGAGCCGCTTGTCGACAAGGATGCGGAGGCAGAGAGGACTGCCACGATTGTGGAAGGTGGGGATGACGCCGCTGAGAAGTCGGATGCCGAGTCTTAGCGGTGTTTGTCCTGGGGCTGTGCCGTTCTTTGTTCGTTTCTTCTTTTTCCTTCCTTCTTTTTTTCTTGTCGTTCTCGACCTATTTTCGAGTTATGTAAAGGTCCAGACGACTGATAGTGTAATGAATTTTCATATTAATATGATCTTCTGTTTTCCTTTCATTGCTTGTGTTAGTTGTGTTTCAAATTATTTTGCTGCTGTTCCTGTGTATCTTCTCCTCAACCCTTCTCGCAAGCTGGTCGAAGTCGAGCAACGATTTGAACAGCTTCTTAGCTGTGAAACGCAAGTTTTTCAACCCGTCTTCTCCCCAACCCTTCTTGCGAGCTGGTCGAAGTCGAGCAACGATTTGAACAGCTTCTTAGCTGTGAAACGCAAGTTTTTCAACCCGTCTTCTCCCCAACCCTTCTTGCGAGCTGGTCGAAGTTGAGCGACGATTCTTAGCTGTGTTGGTGTTCGTTGTCTAGATGTGTATCAAAGTTGATTGTACGAGATTTTTCAGTTTGTAAACGCGACAACTACATTGTGTATACCGATGCCATGAGAGTGAGATTTGTAATTTGCTTGAGATTCCATTTGAGGGTTCCAATCGTTAAGGTTGTGTTAGTCGACTGCATAGTCGAAGGCTTCGTAGCCTGCTCGAGATTCCACTCGAGAATTTACAACTTCGTAGCTGTGTTAGCCGACTTCGTAGCCTGCTCGAGATTCCGCTCGAGAATTTAACAACTTCGTAGTTGTGTTAGTCGACTTCGTAGTCGAGGGCTTCGTAGCCTGCTCGAGATTCCGCTCGAGAATTTTTACAACTTCGTAGTTGTGTTAGTCGACTTCGTAGTCGAAGACTTCGTAGCTGTGTTAGTCGACTTCGTAGTCGAAGGCTTCGTAGCCTGCTCCAGATTCCGCTCGAGAATTTTTACAACTTCGTAGTTGTGTTAGTTGATTTAAAATCGTTGCAAAGTTAGTCGGCTCCATACCGTTTTGAAAAATTCGATTTTTCATACAATCATATTGAAGTCGACGTGTAAATGTAAGAAACATAATTGAAGCATCAAACAGATTCATTTCATCATTGAATTCAACTCAGATATTGTTCAGTACAAAAAGTAAGTCGAAATATTGCCTTAAGCGTAAAAGCGTTTGAGATGGATCACATGCCAGGATCGCGGGAGTTGTCGACCTTCTCCATCCTCGAGTTCATATGCGCCCCTCTCGAGCACCTTTGTGATAGTGTAGGGCCCTTCCCAGTTAGCTTCGAGCTTGCCGACATGTTTGAGAGCGTCGGCTCGTTTGAGGACGAGGTCCCCCACTTGGAATCGTCTGGTTCGGACCTTCTTGTCGAAGGCTGCTCGCATCTTTTGTTTGTACTCGACAGACCGCACCCAGGCTTCTTCTCGACCTTCCTCAATTAGGTCTAGGGCTTCTTCGATCATCTCCTCGTTTTTCCCTTCTTCATAGAACTTCGATCTGTGGGAATCGAGGCCGACTTCAATCGGCAATAACGCATCCATCCCATAGACCATGTGAAATGGGGATTGTCCCGTCGAACTTCTTGGAGTCGTCCTATAGGCCCATAGGACTGTTGTCAACTCGTCGACCCAAGCTCCCGACGCTTTTTCCAATCTTTTCTTCAATCCTTGGAGGATAGTTCGATTAGTAACTTCGACTTGCCCATTTGCTTGTGGATGTGCGACTGACGCAAATCTCTGCTTGATTCCCATGTCGAGGCACCATGCTTGGATCCGCTTTCCTTGGAATTGGGTTCCATTGTCTGAGATTAACACCTTCGGAATTCCAAATCGACAACAGATATGGTTGAACAAGAATTGTATCATCTTTTCCTCAGTGATTCGTGCCAAGGGTTCCGCCTCCACCCACTTGCTGAAGTAGTCGACTGCGACCACCAGAAATTTTCTTTGTCCCGTCCCCATCGGCAACGGACCTACCAAGTCGATTCCCCATTGTGCAAAGGGGATTGGAGAGTTGATAGTCGTCATATACTCAGCAGGGATATGAGTGATTTGGCCATGGCGCTGGCATTTCTCGCACTTCTGGACTAACTGTTCGGCCGCTGCTCGAATTTTTGGCCAATAGTAGCCTGCTCGCAGAGCTTTGCCAGTTAAGGCTCGAGACCCGACGTGTGCTCCGCAGCATCCCTCATGGATTTCTCTTAGAACATGAACTCCCTCTTCTTCGGAAACACATCTCAAATAAGGTCCGACTACCGACTTCTTGTATAGAATCCCATCGACTTCGAAGTACTTGCTTAAATATCGAGCCGCCTTTTCCGCCTCCTGCTTGTCTCCTGCAGGGACTCGACCCTGCAAGAGTTCGCGAATCGATTTCCTCCAATCATCCTTCTCGTCGATTTCCATGGCTTCGTTAAGGACACTCCCCTCGAGGTGCATCGTAGTGATGTGATTTCCCACTTTTCCTTCATTCGAGCTCGCAATCCTAGCGAGCCAGTCGGCTCGCTTGTTCTCTTCTCGCGGGACTTGTATTAAATCAAATTTCTCCAATCCTTGTATGAGGCTTTGGATTTCCTCGACATACTTCATCATTCTATCTTCCTTTATCTCACAATTTCCCAACACCTATCCGACGACGAGCTGCGAGTCGGAATGTGTTGCGATCTCTGTTGCTCCGCCACCGATTGCCAGTTGAATCCCCTTGATAAGTGCCTCATACTCGGCTTCATTGTTTGAGGCTTTGAATCCCATTCTAATGGCGAAGTCGAGCTGCTCGCCCTCGGGGGGATACTAGGACGACTCCCAGACCAGATCCTTTGGCCGCGGAAGACCCGTCGACATGCATTATCCATTTCCTTTCCTCTCCTTTGGTGCCTTCCTGAATGAAATCAGCTAAAGCTTGGGCTTTAATGGCTCGCCTCGGCTCGTATTTGATAGAATATTCGCTCAACTCAACAGCCCACTTTACGAGTCGACCTGAGACAGTAGGTCGACCCAATGTTTCTCCCAATTGGAAATTTGTTCTCACCACTATCGTGTGATTCAGAAAATAAGGCTTCAGTTTTCTGGCTGTTATGACTAGTGTCAGGGCGGCTTTCTCGACCTCGGGGTATCTCGTCTCCGCACCTTGAAGTACTCGACTTGTATAATATATTGAATATTGAGAACTTCCATCCTCCCGCAGTAGTACTGAGCTTAAAGCAAACTCCCCTACCGAGATGTAAAATATCAACTCGTCACCCGGCTCCGGTTTGGTCAGTAAGGGTAGCTCGCTCAGAAACTCCTTCAACTTTTCGAAGGCCATCTGCGCCTCATCACTCCACTTGAAAACAGTCTTCTTCTTGAGTAATTTGAAAAAAGAAAAACTTCTCTCTGCCGCTCGAGCAATGAATATGCTCAAGCCCGCAATCCTCTCTGTTAGCACTTGCACTTCCCTAATGTTTCGTGGTGGGGCCATGTCGAGTATGGCCTTCACCTTATCTTGATTCACTTCAATCCCTCGTTCCGTGACGACATAACCCAGAAATCGTCCTGCCTTTACTCCAAAGGCACATTTGCTCGGATTCAACTTCATCCCAAATGTCCTAAGGGTTTTGAATGTTTCCCTTAAGTCGTCTGGGTGTGAAGTCGAGGACTTGCTCTTCACCAAGATATCATCGACATATACTTCCATATTCCGACCAATCTGGGGTTTGAACATTCGATCCATCAATCGCTGGTATGTTGCTCCTGCATTCTTTAGGCCGAAAGGCATGACGACATAGCAGTATGTCCCTTTGCTCGTCACAAAACTCACTTTACTTTGATCCTCTGGGGCTAGGGGGATTTGGTGGTATCCCTGTGATGCGTCCATCATGCTCAGCAACTCGCAACCAGCCGTGGAGTCGACTAGCTGGTCGATTCTCGGCAAAGGATAATGATCTTTAGGACACGCCAGGTTTAAGTCACGAAAGTCGATGCACATACGCCATTTGTTCAATGCCTTCCTCACCATTACTGTGTTAGATATCCACTCGGGGAATTAGATTTCCTTGATATGTTTCGCCTTCAGTAATTTATCCACCTCGACTTCGATGGCTTTGTCGATTTCAGCGCCGTGGTGCCTGAGTCGTTGCTTCACTGGTCTTCTGAGGGGGTCGACATTAAGTTTGTGCTCCATAACCTCCGGGTCGATTCCCGTTAACTCTTCGGGAGAGAAAGCAAATATGTCCCTGATTTCTTTTAGCAACCCCACCAACTGCTCTCGCAATTCGTCCTCCAATTCTCTCCCGACTTTTGTGGTTTGGTCTTCTGACTCTCCAATTTGAATCTCCATCAATTCTCCGTGGGGCTCGAGGTCACTCCCTCTCGGCCTCTTTTCGCTCGTCATTGGTTTCTTGCCTTCCTTGATCTCAGCACGTTGATTGGTTTTGATCGCGATTTGGTAACAGGTTCTCGACAACTTCTGATCCCCTCGAGCCTCTCCCACTCGATCTCCCATAGGGAACTTCAATTTCATGTGATAGGTCGACACGACTGCTTGAAATGCATTGAGCGCTGGTCTCCCTAGGATTACGTTATAAGCCGACTCGACATCGACCACCACAAATCTCACCATTTTTACCTTCCTCAAGTCGCCTTTCCCCAGGACGACAGCAAGCATAGTTTCTCCTAGGGGAGCGACTTCCGAGCCATTGAATCCGAAGAGTGATGTATGTAGGGGTGTAAGTTCAATGTCAAGTTCCATTCTCCTGAGGCATTCATAGAAAATCACGTTCACGGAACTCCCGGTGTCGACAAACACCCTTTGCACCTCGTATCCCGATATCTGCGCTGTTATCATCAAGGCGTCGTTATGCGGCCTTTCGACTTCACCCACATCCGCCGGTCCAAAGCTCATTACCGGTCCACTCTCGTCGACCTGCTGCACCTCGACTTTCGCATATCGGCCTCGAGCATAGGCCTTTCTTGCCCGATTGGAATCTCCATCAGTCGACCCTCCGAAAATCATGTTAATGACCCCTCTTTTTGGTGGGAATTCCTCTTTGTCTGGTGATCTCGCCCTCTTGCGAGGACTCTTGCTTCTTTCTCGTCTCCTGCTCGACCTCTCCCGATCTTTGTATATGAACTCCTTCAGGTGGCCTGCCTTTATCAACCTTTCAATCTCGTCCTTCAAGTGTCGACAATCGTCAGTGTTGTGCCCGTAATCTTTGTGGAATCAAAAGTACAAGTTGCTTTTGGGCTTTATGGGTCCATCCTTCCTCGTCCGCGGCCATCTCACCACGTCGTCGCGGATTTCCCTCTCCATAACTTCTAGAATTCTTGTGTGGGGAGCCGACAGGGGTGTATATTGAATTGGTCTCCATCCCCTAGATCTACCTTCACCCTATTAGCCCTCGGGGATCCCCTCCTATCTCCTGTCGATTGGCCCTTCTTTTCCTTCTTGTCGTCTCGACTGTCGGTTTGAGACATCTTCACACTTTGCAAGTAGTCAACTTCGGCCTCCTCGACATTCATGTATTTGGCACACTTCCCCAATACGTCGTCGAAACTCCTACCAGGTCGCTTGGCCAAAGAGTTTTTACACAACCCCGGTAGTAATCCCCTCGTCAGTCCTCCCGATTTGATTTCCTCTATCGCTGTTGGGCATTCGACGCACGCCTTGGTAAATCTCGCCACATACTCCCGCAAGGACTCGCCCTTCTTCTACTGCATGCTAATCAACGAGAGGTAAGACTTCTCTTGCACCCTCACACTTGTGAATTGGTTAAGGAAGCTCGAGCTGAAAACGTCAAAATTCCTAATCGACCCGGCCGGTAATTGAGGAAACCAGTCCTAGGCCGACCCTATTAGAGTTGTCAAGAAAGCGCGACATTGCACGGGGTCGCTGTAGCGATGCAGTACTGCCATATTTTCGAAACTCCTCAGATGTCGAGATGGGTCTGTGGTACCGTCATACCATATGTTCAATTTCCTGAAGCCTTTGGGTAAGTCGGCTCTCAGGATTTGCTGCGAGAAGGGGTGTTCTTTTGCTCCTCTGCTCTTCCTTCCATCGACTCGAGCTTGCAAGTCGCGCACTTGTGCCAGTAGTTTCTCTAACGTCTCGTCCCTCGCCTGGGGATTAACAGTTCGAATGGAGGATTCCTCTTCATCTACCCTTCTGTTCTGTTGTACATTCGACTGGGCTTGTTGCTCCCCACGCGACTGTTGCTCGACTCGAGGGGGGTACTCGACACGGGGCTGGTGCTCGACCTGGGGTGGGCACTTGACTCGAGGCTGCTGTTCGACCTGCGCTATCTGCTTCATCTGGGCAGCCACGGCTTCAGCAATCATCTTTTGCACTTCACTCCTCGTCATTGTTAAAGTCTGTTCCTCGACGCGGGGTTGTGTCTGTTCCTGTACCTCCTGTATCTGTTTTCCCTCGCGTCGAGACACCTCCGTTGGCTCCTTCTCTCCATCTGGGTTAGGGTTTTGACTTGTTCCTGCTTGGGTCAACACTTGCAGCTTCACGCCGGTTGGAGTTACAGGTGTGTCTCCGCCCAACGTCAGTCCTGGTGGTGGAAGTCCTCCGAAAGGTGGCATTCCCATCATCTGCATCACGGGGTGTTTGGTGGTGGAGAGCGGCGGTGGCCTCTTGTCCATCCACGTCCCTCTAAATTCCTCGCTCAATTTCCTCTACAATCCTTCCTTTTCGGCCATCGGCAAACAGATCGGAGCTGGGTGTGAAGCTCTTACTTCCTTCAAGAACGTCCCCACAGACGGCGCCAATATGATGGGTCTACTTCCAGATCTGGAGTAAACCGGTTGTTGTGAGCTCAGATCTGCTTGAACCGCTTCTCAACCGTCTCTAGACCGCGAGATTCCTGCAAAAACTCAACGCCGGAGGTGTTTCCGGCGTAGAGCCTCCGACGCTCAAGTCAGTATTAGAAAGATGAGGAGAAGCTGCGCAGCAGCTATGGGGGAGAGTGGGAATGAATGAGAGTTAGGGTTTTGGGGTTACCTCATCTCCTTCATATAGGAGGGAATACTCACTTGAAGTGCCCAAAATGCCCCAGTCGGTGGACCTGGAAGGTCCAAAATGCCCTGGTCGATTCGTCTCCCCTTGTTGCTGAGTCATCACAAGATTTCTTCTTATCCCTTGTAATATGTGGAACTTCAAATATACTGCAAGTGTGATGAATTGTCACCATGTCCTCGGCCTCGAGGCGTAAGAAGTCGACCTCGAGCACTGGGAGGTCGACTCCTGATCACATGAGTATCCGGAGGCTACGCCTTATCGTTCTTTTGGGTGGAAATCGTCTTCAGAGAATCGTCTTAGCGAGGTCGACTTCAGAGAGTCGACTTAGAGTATCTGGATGCTCGGGAGTTGTGCTTTTGCGGTTCTCCTGCTATTGATATCGACTAGAGAAAGTCGACTTCCGAGAGTCGACTAGGCCGATTCCTGCCTCTTCTTGATTGCTCTTTATAGAATCGACTTTTAGGGAAGCCGATTTGATCAGGTCGACATGGTCACGTCGACACGTGAGTCGTTCAAGTGGTTCTTCAGTCGAGTAGGAAGCTTCTGAACCGAGTTATCCTTATATGGCTATATCAGGGACCGAACAGGCGGAGGGGGGGCCACCCTGTATCGGTGCGGTGGCGTGCAGCCTGTCCAGTCACGTGCAGAAAGCCTGCCCAGCGCTGTGAGGAGCGAAATGTGTCTCTCCACCTGCAAAACAATGTGAGAAAGCAAGAAAGTAATATCCCTATGCTTCGCACTAATCCTTTCCGTCCAGGTGAACCAAAGGATCAGACAAGGAATGAGGAAGCTCACGTGTCTAAAGTGTGTGCTCTGTGAGAAAAAATTCAGGAGCTCAAAAAAACTGTCTGTCGAGGGTAGGGATATATGTGTCCAAGTAGCAAAATGCTCCCACACTCTCCTCACAATCTCACTCTCTAGAAAAAGGTGGGTAAAGGTCTCGGTCTCATGACGTCCGGTCTCAGAACAACACACACATCAGGAGGGGAAGGAGATCCCCCTCGCATGTAACACAGTGTCCACGGGTATCCGGCGCAAGAGGAGGCGCCAAAGGAAGACAGATATGGTAGGGGTGAAAAGGTCGCTCCAGATGGCTCCGAAGAGAAGATTCGGCCGATCTCTCAGCCTGATCTGCTCCCAAGCCGAGGTAGTAGAAAACACACCCGATGATGTAAGTCTCCACCTCATACCATCCAAACCGTCCTCCGAGATGGGTATCTGCTGGATCCTATCTAATAACTGCTCACTAAAACCCGCCCCGGAGCCCAACTCTCTATCAAGCTTCCCCTTATCCCACGACCCGTCCGTCCAAAGGTCGCGCAAATCAGGTAGGGGGAATGCGACACCTACCTATCTCTAGACAACGGCCTATCACCTAACCACCACTCATCCCAGAAACTAACCTCGCCATCCCCCAAAACCCAAAAAATGTGATCCTGGGCGCGCCTACCAACCATAGTGAGGCGCCGCCACTGTCTGCTATCATGCGCAATCGTCGTCACCCAACAAGGGTGGTTGGCGCGTCTAGAGCAGTACTTGCCGCGAAGGTACTGGGCCCAAAGAGACTTTCCTTCTCTGAAGCGCCACCACAACTTGTATGAGAAGGCAGTAACAATATCCCTAAGGCGATGGATGCAAAGGCCACCCTCAGGGAGAGGGCGGCAGATAGAGTTCCAACTCACTCAGTGGGTACGTCTCCCCCTCCCCGAACCATCCTCGTAACCCCAGAAATAACGAGCCATGATCTGGTCAATCTCGTCAAGAGTGGACCTAGGGGGGGTCGAGGACCATAAGTAAATGAAGTGGAAGGGAGCTAAGGGTGCTCTTGATCAGAGCAAGCCGACCACCGAACGAAAGATGTCTATGCGACCAACCAGAAATCCTATCGATAATCCTCTGCCTGATGCCCGCAAAGAGCGCTCTCGTGAGGTTGCCCTTATATAAAGGGGCACCAAGGTAGGTAATGGGAAGGTCGCCGTGCGCAAAGCCAGTGATCTCGTAGACTCGCTGAGCCCACCTGTCCGCGCTGGAGGAGGAAAGGGTGAAGGTTCTCTTCTGCACACTGATCAGCTGGCCGGTAACCGAGCTATAATGCTCCAGTAGGTGCATAAGCTCGATCAGCCCATCTTCATCCGCACGAGTGAAGATGATGATGTCATCTGCATAAGATAGGTGCGAGACGGGGGAACCATAGCCACGGGTGTTATATGTCATCTGAGGATAGTCGCGGATAAAGTCGTCGAGACAGCGAGAGAGGTAGTCTGCTGCAAAAACAAAAAGGGACGGGGAAAGGGGGTCTCCCTGTCTAAGACCTCTAGATGAGGGGAAAAAATCTGTGGGGCTGCCATTAACCAGGACCGAGAACGTGCAATGCTCCACACACGCCTCTACAAAGCTGATCCATCCCTCTGGGAATCCCATCCTAGCCAGTGCCTCCCTAAGAAACGGCCACTCCACTCTATCATACGCCTTAGCGATATCTAGCTTCAGCGCAATGTTCGGTGCCCGCTTCCAGTCTGCATGGGATATATCGTGGATCATCTCCTGGGCCAAAAGTATGTTATCACTAATGACCCGATCCTTGATGAAGCCACTCTGGTTCGGAGAGATGAGGGAGGAAAGGATAGGGGAAAGACGGCCGTTAAGAATTTTCAAAATCAGCTTATTGGTCACGTTACACAGACTGAGGGGTTTGTAGTCGGACCAAGAGCTCGGATTGGGTCTTTTGGGAATCAAGAGGATAGAGGTAGCCGTGAAGGAATCCGGCATCCGGTGACCGGTGAAGAAATCCAACACCGCCTCCTCAACATCAGGCTCGACTATATCCTAGCAGACCTGATAGAAGAGGGAAGAGAACCCATCGGGGCCAGAAACGCTGTTGGGATCAATCCTAAAAACAACATCCCTAACCTCCTCCCTGCTCGGAAGCTCACAAAGGTCGACAAGGTCGACCGAAGGAGGGATGGTAGGGAAGAGAGAGACGATCGGGGCAACGAGGGACCATCTTTCAGAGGTGAAGAGGGTCTGGAAGTGAGCAACAGCCGACTCCTGAATCTGAGACTCCTGGGTCAGGGATGACCCATCTGCCTCAATACTATGGATGTACGACTTAACACGCTTCTGTCTAATGAAGCCCTGGAAGAACCTAGTGTTCCGCTCGCCCTCTGCCACCCAGCGAACGGCCGCCTTCTATTTCCAAAAATCCTCCTCCATAAGGAGTCGGAGCTGGTACTCCGCGTGGCAACGGTGCATCGCAGTCCTAGTGCTCAGCCTCCGCGTGCGCACTCTGAGCCGTAGAAAGGCGCTGATGGAGGTTTCCAAAAACATCCCAGTTCCACTGTCTCAACCTACGTCGTAATCTGCCGAGCTTAGCTTCGAGATAGCGCATCCTGAAGAGCCCAGTCGGTTGAAGCCAGGAATCCCTGACAGTGTCATGGAAAGAGTGGTGGCGAACCCACATGTTCTGGAACCTAAAGGAAGCGCAGCGGGGAGTGCTCGAGAAGCGACACCTAATGAGGAGTGGTGAATGGTCAGACCCAAATCGAGTGAGATGCGTGACGGTCGTGACCGCAAACACCTTCGACCACGCTTCAAAGACCAAAGCACGGTCGAGCCTCTCTCTGAGGTCATCCCTAACCTACATGAAGGGCTCACCCTCACATCCAGCATCTATCAACTCACAGTCCGCCACAGTCTGAGCAAAGTCCCATATCTCCCGGGACCGGTCCGTGCGGCCACCCACACGCTCATCGGGGTGCAGAAAGATGTTGAAATCGCCACTAACCATCCATGGCAATCCCTCCATACTCTCAGCAATCTCACGCAGGGTGTCCCACAGATCGTGTCTCCCGACTCTATTACACTTGGCGTAAACCAAAGTGTGAAATATGGGCTCAGGGAGATGGGCAGCAGAAAGCTCGACATGAAGCACCTGATCGGTGTCCCGGAGGACTCGACAAGTGTAGTCACGCGAGTGGAAGAAGAAGATCTTATGAGAAATGTCACCCACGCCCGAATGGAAACCAATACGACGTGAAAGATAGTCAAAGTCAGGGGTGCGAATCATCGGCTCAATAAAGCCGACAAAATCCAATCTATGATCACGAATGAGAGAGCGTAGGTGAGAGAGAGTGGCCCTATTAGCCATTCCCCGTCCATTCCAAGTAATGAACGTGATAGACATATCAGCAATCAGAAGAGCCACCGGACGGGGTCCGCCTGTGGCGAGGCTGAGTCAGACCACCTAAGGGAGGGGGTAGGTGGCGAGAGGATCGACGAAGAACCAGAGAGACAGTCCGCCTCGTCATGCGCGGTGTGGTTTTTTTTTTTTTTTTTTTTTTTAACAAACAACGCCCCGGAAGGGCGGGGGATTGGGCTGGATCCCCAACCTGTGCATAGATCAGGGCCCCAAAAACGGGAGCCCAAAATGTCAACGAACAAGATACAAAGGTCTACATAGTCTCACAATCAAAAACAAAAACAAAAGAAAGGCAAAAAAGAAAAGCGAGAAAACGAAAAAGAAACAAAACTACAAAACAAAGTCAATCTTCGGGCTAACAGATGCCCGAGAAAGTCTATACTAATGACAACAGAGATTCTAAACTAGTGAAAACGGAACGCTGGATATCCAAGCTGATCCATCCGTACAAGAGTGCGAAGGCGGAGTGGAGCAACATAGGTCTTAAATGTATGTGTGTCTGGTATGGTGGTGCCAAGGCTGGCCAGGTAATCAGCCGGTCTGTTCCCCTCACGGAAGATGTGCGTGATCCTATGATGGACTGACCGAAGTAGATCTCTAATGCGCATAAGCGGGTGCTGAATCTGCCATGAGCCCTGATGGCCCGAAGTCAGGAGTGTGGCGACAGCCGCAGCATCCAGCTCGATCCATATATGACTAGAGAGATGGACAGCAATCTGAAGGCCAATCTGTAGTGCCTGAATCTCTGCATCGTAGCTCGAGGAGGCCTGAATGGACGCGTGGAAGGCGGTGATTAGGGCGCCGCTATGGTCCCGAATCAAGCCTCCTCCTCCGGCAAGTCCAGTGTGGCGATCGAATGAGCCATCAGTGTTCAGCTTGACCCACGGAGAGTCAGGTCGCAGCCAAACAACAACTCTGGCCCGAGGAGGCCGAACAGGCGATGGTGGGGCCACCAAGTAGCGATGCGGTGGCGTGCAGCCTGTCCAGTCTCGGGCCGTGAGCCTGCCCAATGCGGTGAGGAGTGAAATGTGTCTCTCCACCTGCAAAACAATGTGAGAAAACATAAAAGTAATATCCCTATGCTTCGCACTATTTCTTTCTGTACAGGTGAACCAAAGGATCAGACAAGGATTGAGGAAGCCCACGTGTCTAAGGTGTGGGCTCTGTGAGAAAAAACTCAGGAGCTCAAAAAAACTGTATGTGGTGGGTAGGGATATATGAGTCCAAGTGGCAAAATGCTCCCACACTCTCCTCACAATCTCACTCTCTAGGAAAAGGTGGGTAAAGGTCTCAGTCTCATGTCGTCCAGTCTCAGAACAACACACACACCGAGAGGAGAAGGAGATTCCTCTCGCGTGTAGCACAGTATCGACAGGTATCCGGCGCAAGAAGAGGCGCCAAAGGAACACCGAAATAGTAGGCGTGAAAAGGTCAGTCCAGATAGCCCCGAAGAGGAGATTAGGCCGATCCCTCAGCCTTATCTGCTCCCAAGCCGAGGTAGTAGAAAACACAGCTGATGATGTAAGTCTCCACCTCATGCTATCTGAACCGTCCCCCGAGATAGGGATCTGCTGGATCTGATCTAATAACTGCTCGCTAAAACCCACACCAGCCCCCAACTCCCTATCAAGCTTCCCCCTAGTCTGTAGTTGCTAGGTTTTTT
>BKCP01010737.1:1328349-1344628 GCA_008636005.1 Striga asiatica | reverse complement strand
TTTTTTTTTTTTTTTTTAACAAACAACGCCCCGGAAGGGCGGGGGATTGGGCTGGATCCCCAACTTGTGCATAGATCAGGGCCCCAAAAACGGGAGCCCAAAATGTCAACGAACAAGATACAAAGGTCTACATAGTCTCACAATCAAAAACAAAAACAAAAGAAAGGCAAAAAAGAAAAGCGAAAAAACGAAAAAGAAACAAAACTACAAAACAAAGTCAATCTTCGGGCTAACAGATGCCCGAGAAAGTCTATACTAATGACAACAGAGATTCTAAACTAGTGAAAACGGAACGCTGGATATCCAAGCTGATCCATTCGTACAAGAGTGCGAAGGCGGAGTGGAGCAGCATCGGTCTGAAATGTATGTGTGTCTGGTATGGTGGTGCCAAGGCTGGCCAGGTAATCAGTCGGTCTGTCCCCTCACGGAAGATGTGCGTGATCCTATGATGGACTGACCGAAGTAGATCTCTAATGCGCATAAGCGGGTGCTGAATCTGCCATGAGCCCTGATGGCCCGAAGTCAGGAGTGTGGCGACAGCCGCAGCATCCAGCTCGATCCATATATGACTGGAGAGGTGGACAGCAATCTGAAGGCCAACCTGTAGTGCCTGAATCTCTGCATCGTAGCTCGAGGAGGCCTGAATGGGCGCGTGGAAGGCGGTGATTAGGGCGCCGCTATGGTCCCGAATCAAGCCTCCTCCTCCGGCAAGTCCAGTGTGGCGATCGAAGGAGCCATCAGTGTTCAGCTTGACCCACGGAGAGTCAGGTCGCAGCCAAACAACAGCTCTGGCCCGTGGAGGCTGAACAGGCAATGGTGGGGCCACCAAGTAGCGATGCGGTGGCGTGCAGCCTGTCCAGTCTCGGGCCGTGAGCCTGCCCAATGCGGTGAGGAGTGAAATGTGTCTCTCCACCTGCAAAACAATGTGAGAAAACATAGAAGTAATATCCCTATGCTTCGCACTATTCGTTTCTGTCCAGGTGAACCAAAGGATCAGACAAGGAATGAGGAAGCCCACGTGTCTAAGGTGTGTGCTCTGTGAGAAAAAACTCAGGAGCTCAAAAAAACTGTATGTGGTGGGTAGGGATATATGAGTCCAAGTGGCAAAATGCTCCCACACTCTCCTCACAATCTCACTCTCTAGAAAAAGGTGGGTAAAGGTCTCAGTCTCATGTCGTCCAGTCTCAGAACAACACACAAACCGAGAGGGGAAGGAGATTCCTCTCGCGTGTAGCACAGTATCGACAGGTATCCGGTGCAAGAGGAGGTGCCAAAGGAACACCGAAATAGTAGGCGTGAAAAGGTCAGTCCAGATAGCCCCGAAGAGGAGATTAGGCCGATCCCTCAGCCTTATCTGCTCCCAAGCCGAGGTAGTAGAAAACACACCTGATGATGTAAGTCTCCACCTCATGCTATCTGAACCGTCCCCCGAGATAGGGATCTGCTGGATCTGATCTAATAACTGCTCGCTAAAACCCGCACCAGCCCCCAACTCCCTATCAAGCTTCCCCCTATCCCACGACCCGTCCGTCCAGAGGTCGCTCACGATCAGGTAGGGGGAATGCGACACCCGCCTATCACTAGACAACGGCCTATCACCTACCCACCACTCATCCCAGACACTGACATCGCCCCCGCCTAAAACCCAAAAGATGTGATCCTGGGCTCGCCTCCCGACCCTAGTGAGGCGCCGCCACTGTCTGCTATCGTGATCAACAGCCGTGACCCAACAAGGGTGGTTGGTACGTCTAGGGCAGTACTTGCCGCGAAGGTACTGAGCCCAAAGCGACTTTCCTTCCCTGAAGCGCCACCACAGCTTGTATGAGAAAGCTGTAACAATGTCCCTGAGGCGGCGGATGCCAAGGCCACCCTCGGGGAGAGGGCGGCAGATAGAGTCCCAACTCACCCAGTGAGTACGTCTCCCCCTCCCAGACCCGTCCTCATAACCCCAGAAATAACGAGCCATAATCTGGTCAATCTCGTCAAGAGTAGACCTAGGGGGGTCGAGGACCAAAAGCAAGTGAATCGGAAGAGAGCTAAGAGTGCTCTTGATCAGCGCTAGCCGACCACCGAAGGAAAGATATCTATGCGACCAACCAGAGATCCTGTCGATCATCCTCTGCCTGATGCCCGCAAAGAGCACTCTCGTGAGGTTGCCCTTATATAAAGGGACCCCGAGGTAGGTAATGGGAAGGTCGCCACGCGCAAAGCCAGTAATGTCGTGGACCCGCTGAGCCCACCTGTCCACGTTGGCAGATGAAAGGATGAAGGTGCTCTTCTGCACACTGACCATCTGACCGGTGACCAAGCCATAGTGCTCCAAAAGGCGCATAAGCTCGACCAGTCCATCATCATCCGCCCGGGTGAAAATAATGATGTCATCCGCATAAGAGAGGTGAGAGATGGTAGGACCATAGCCACGGGTGCTATAGGTCATATGGGGAGAATCGCGGATGAAGCCGTCAAGGCAGCGAGAGAGGTAGTCCGCCGCAAGAACGAAGAGGGAAGGGGAAAGAGGGTCGCCCTGTCTAAGGCCTCTAGAGGAGGGAAAGAAGTCGGTGGGGTTGCCATTAATCAGTACCGAGAACGTGCAATGCTCCACACATGCCTCCACAAAGCTGATCCAACGCTCAGGGAATTCCATCCTAGCCAACGCCTCCCTAAGAAACGGCCACTCAACCCTATCATACGCCTTAGCCATGTCTAGCTTCAGCGCGATATTCGGAGCCCGCTTCCAGTCCGCTCGGGAGATGTCGTGGATCATCTCCTGGGCCAGAAGGATGTTATCACTAATGACCCGATCCTTGACGAATCCACTCTGGTTCGGAGAGATGAGGGAGGGGAGAAGAGGGGAAAGACGGCCGTTCAGAATCTTCGAAATGAGCTTGTTTGTCACGTTACACAGGCTGATGGGCCTGTAATCTGAGCAAGAGCTCGGGTTGGGCCGTTTGGGGATCAAGACGATAGAGGTAGACGTGAAGGAATCCGGCATCCGGTGACCGGAGAAAAAATCCAACATCGCCTCCTGAACGTCAGTCTCGACAAGATCCCAGCAGACCTGATAGAAGAGGGAGGAGAAACCATCCGGGCCAGAAACGCTGTTGGGATCAATCCCGAATACAGCATCCCTAACCTCCTCTCTGCTCGGGAGCTCACAGAGGCCAATGAGATCGACCGAAGGAGGGATGGTGGAGAAAAAAGAAGCGGTCGGGGCTACGAGGGACCCTCTGTCAGAGGTGAAGAGGGTCTGGAAGTGAGCAACAGCCGATTCCCGAATCTGAGCCTCCTGGGTCCAGGATGACCCATCAGCCTCGATACTATGGATGTACGACTTAGCACGCTTGTGCCTAACGTAGCCCTGGAAGAACCTAGTGTTCCGCTCGCCCTCGGCCACCCAGCGAACGGCCGCCTTCTGCTTCCAGAAGTCCTCCTCCATAAGGAGTCGGAGTTGGTACTCGGCGTGGCAGCGGTGCATGGCAGTCCTATTCTCCGGAGTGGGATCCAGGTCATAGGCCCGCTCAGCCGTCGCATGCGCACTCTGAGCCGCAGCAAGGCGCTGATGAAGGTTTCCAAAAACATCCCAGTTCCACTGTCTCAACCGACGCCGCAGTCTGCCGAGCTTTGCCTCAAGATTGCGCATCCCGAAGAGCCCAGTCGGCTGAAGCCAGGAATCCCTGACAGTGTCGTGGAAGCAGTGGTGGCGAACCCACATGTTTTGGAACCTAAACGAAGAGCGGCGGCGGGTGCTCGAAAATCGGCACCGGATGAGAAGGGGTGAATGGTCAGACCCGAATCGAGTAAGGTGTGTGACGGTCGTAACCGCAAACACCTTCGACTACGCCTCAGAAACTAAGGCACGGTCTAACCTCTCTTGAGTCCGTCCCTCACCCACGTGAAGGGCTCACCATCACATCCAGCGTCAATTAACTCGCAGTCCGCCACCGCCTGAGCAAAATCCCACATCTCCCGTGACCGCCTGAGCAGAAAGATGTTGAAATCGCCACTAACCATCCATGGCAATCCCTCCATACTCTCGGCAATCTCACGCAGGGTGTCCCAAAGGTCATATCGCCCGACCTTAGTACACTTGGCATAAAGCAAGGTGTGAAAGATGGGCTCCGGGAGGTGGTCAGCGGAAATCTCTACGTGAAGCACCTGATCGGTGTCGCGGAGGACCCGACAAGTGTAGTCACGCGAGTGGAAAAACCAGATCTTGTGCGAAATATTACCCACGCCCGAGTGGAAGCCCAGACGATGCGAGTAGTAGTCAAAAGAAGGAGTGCGAATCATCGGCTCAATAAAGCCAACAAAATCGACTCTGTGGTCACGAATGAGAGAATGAAGGTGAGAAAGAGTAGCCCTGTTCGCCAGGCCACGGCCATTCCAAGTAATGGATGTGATGGACATATCAACGGTCGCAAGAGCCACCGGACGTAGTCCGCCTATGGCGAGGCTGATTCGGGCCACCTAAAGAATGGGAGATCGTCCGTCGTGTCGTGCGGCGGAAGGGTCCAATAGCAGGGGAGATCGTCCGCCGTCTCGTGTGCTGCGTGGCTCTGGTCCTCGAGGTCTGCCTGCCTCGGTATGTACTCGTGGCCTGTGAGTCGTCTGGCTGGACAGACTGACCTATAGCAGCACTAGCGGGTTGCCCCATCTCCGGGACTGTCTCCTGTCTGTCAAGGTGAAGAAATGCACTAGAGGCGAAGCTCTCGCACGAGACGTCATGCTGCGCGCGGTTGAGCCCGCATATCTGCTCGGGGATGGGTGAAAGAGAGGGTCCAACAGGCAGAGCACTCGGGTGCTCGCCGGTAGGAGGAGGCTGGGAGCTGGCTATCAGCTCGACCGAGCTCCGAATCTCAGCAGGGATGGGGTGGGCCGACTCATTCCCTTTCGGGTGAGCGGTGGCGGCAGTAGCCCTCGATTCCGAAGATCGGACCGGGCTATATGCGCGCACGGTCAAAGGACCAGCATCCCGCACACTATCATCGGATAGGTGGATGGACTCTCTCCTGGGCGTTGTGTCCGGCTGGTCCATGTCGTCTCCAAGGAGGTCATCGTCATCCAGAAGCGTAAAATCGGTACTCTTAGGTGGCCTGCTGGAGGAAGGAACAGTCTCCTTCTCTGCCTCAGGGGAGAGAATAGCGAAATACGAGTGGTTGGCCTTGAAGGCCGTCTGTAAGGTCTGTCTGGGGATAAAACCCGTGGTCTTGGGCTTGGGACCCACTAAGGCCAACTGCTTAGGCTGGTTAGGATGAGCATCCTTCCCAGTTTGGTCAGTATCGACAATCACAGCCTTGCCCTTATCCTTAGACCCCTTCGGGGTCTCGGGCGCGCGGAGAGGGCTTTTGCCCTTTCCCTTCGGGTCCCTCCGGCTGGTGGAGGTTCCCTGTTGGGTCGCACGATGGCGCTGCGGGAGGGCGGGCCGTGGCTTATTGCCACTGATGTAGCAATCGGCCGCAACATGACCCACATGGCTGCACGAGGTGCAGAACGCGGGGATCTTCTCATAGATCACCCGCTGAACAAGGGACTCCGAGCCCTGTTCAATCTCAATCTCACGGACTAGCTCAGCTCTCAAATCTATCTCGACGCAAAATCGCGCCACGTTAGCCCTCGTCTGAAGGGCCGTCGTGGCGTCGATACGAATCGGCTGCCCAATACACTTAGCTAGTGTAGTGATGGCAGCACGATCGTAAAGATGGGGTGGTAGGCCGGGAAGGCCGCACCACACGGGGACAACCGGCGCCTCCGTCTTCGGGTTAAATCCGGCATAATATTTGAACACCCTAGCTGGGCATCCACACAAATGAATGGAGGTCTTAAGCCAGACCTCGTTGTAATCCTCCGGGAGATGAAAGGTGACTAGAAGGTGGTTGAAATTGTACCACTTTGACGACACTCTACCCTTAAAGCCCAGTTTTCCTGCAAGAGCAACAGATTCGGCTTCAGTGTATCGGGCCTTCACCTTGTTTCCCTCCGAGCGAATAATGGTCCCGCAGGCATGCTCGTATCCCCCGTCAAAGGTAAAGTCCTTGGGTGTCGGCCGCGGGGCGTCCGTGCCGCCCTCTCGCCTCCCGGTAATAGCCTCTCGGAAGGAAAGCGGCCCATTGGAAGTGCCCGGAAGGGACCCGGCTGCAGCGGGGTTAGCCATGTGGGGGCCCGTCGGTGTCGTCCCGTTCGGGGAAGGTCCAGGAAGGTTGGCTGCATTCGCCAAAGCGGTGCTCGTGGGAGGTATCCTGTTCGGAGAGTGTCCGGTAAGAGGTGTCGTGGACGTCATATTTGGTTCTGAGTCTCCGGCCGTAAAAGAGGTAGCTCCGGTGAGTTGGTTGTTCGGAGGAGCTGAAATGGGTCGGGGGCCGAGGATTCCGGTCGTTAAAGATGGTTCCGGAGCATCCCCGGATTGATTGACGGCGGACTGCGTTTTTCCGGTGAAAATGCCGGCGCCGGCACCGGCGACGGCGACTGGCCGGTGAACGACGTCCGGTGGTTGGTCGTTTGTGGCGGCAGGAGGAACAGAGGTGATTGAGGTGATTATCGGGGCTGAGGATGAATTGGATGTTGGCGGGTGAGTTGTGACGGGCTGGGCATTGGGTTTGTGGGAGGTTGGTTGGGAAATGGGTTTTGAGGTAGTGGGTTGTGGGATGTCAGGCCCAAAGAGGGGGAGACCCAAATAAGGCCTAAGTTGAGGGGTTATTGGGTCGGATGGGATCAAACATTGGGCCTTGTGTGTTGAGTAATGGGTCAAAAGATGACCCTTTGGCTGAGTATCGATCCTGGACTTTTCTCCAAACCCTATCTGTTGAGCAGAAATTAAATGTTGAGCTGAGGGGAGTTGATGTTGACCAGTCAACATGGCAGCTGTGTTCATCTTCTCCGGCGCAACAACATCTGCCGAAGGAGCATAAGGCCCGGAAGTGAGCGGCGCTTCAGAACTTCCGACTTTCAAACTGCGATTATATGTTTTCCGCTCAACTGAAGACCGCAGCTGGTCCGAGCTAGTTCCGATTTGTGGAGACGAGACAAATTCCGGTGGTGGAGCAAGTGACCCAGAAACACACGGCCGTCCCTTATGTTCGCTTGTTGAGCTTTGATTTGTAATTATCGCAGCGGGTTGAGCTTTATTTGTGGGATTTTTGTCGATTTTTTCTTGCCCATTTTTCTGATAAGCGGAAGTAGGAATTATGTCCCCAGCTATATTGTTGTTATTGGTTTTCTCGAGCATGGCTAAAATAGCCTCTTGAATTTCCGGAACCGAAAACAGATTGAGAAGAGCTGGGTTTGAGGGGAGAGAAGGTGCAGACGACGGTAATGAAGGTGGATGGGCTGGATCCATAACTGCGAGAAGGCAAAATGAAAGGTCCGGCGGCCCGGAGCAGGCCGCCGCCGGCGGCGGTCGGTGGAGGCTAGGCGGTGGTGATGGTGGCCGAGGGGGCACGGTGGTGGTGGGTGGAAATGGAAGGGGAAAAACCTAGAGAGAGAGAGCTAGAGAGAAGGGAGAGCATATCTTGTTTTGTTGTGTCTTTTCTTGCTTACGTCTCCCCCTAGGTTAGTTGTCTTTTGTTGCTAGGTTAGTTGTGTTGTTGCTAGGTTAGTTGTGTTTTGTTGCTAGGTTAGTTGTCTAGTGTTGCTAGGTTATTTATTTCTTTCTGCTAGGTTAGTTGAGTTTTGTTGCTAGGTTAGTTGTCTTAAGTTACTAGGTTATTTCTTTCTTGCTGCTAGATTAGTTGTGTTTTGTTGCTAGGTTAGTTATCTGTAGCTGCTAGGTTAGTTGTGTTTTGTTGCTAGGTTAGTTGTCTGATGCTGCTAGGTTAGTTGTATTTTGTTGCTAGGTTATTTTTTTCTTACTACTAGATTAGTTGTCTTTTGTTGCTAGGTTAGTTATCTGTAGCTGCTAGGTTAGTTGTGTTTTGTTGCTAGGTTAATTGTCTGATGCTGCTAGGTTAGTTGTATTTTGTTGCTAGGTTATTTCTTTCTTGCTGCTAGGTTAGTTGTTTGATGCTACTAGATTGGTTGTATTTTATTACTAGGATATTTCTTTCTTGCTGCTAGGTTAGTTGTCTTTTGTTGCTAGGTTTTTTTTATTTAAAAAAAAAAAAATTGTTACCCATAAGATTTGAACCTTGTACCTCATGGAAGCAAGACAAGCAATGCAACCACTACACAACTCAAGGTTGAGTGTCTTTTGTTGCTAGATTATTTATTTCTTGCTGCTAGGTTATTTGTCAACGGTCATCGCTGGAAGTCAACGATTTTCACCGGAAGTCAACGCCGAAAGTCCACGGTCAACGCCGGAGTCAACTAATAATTATTTTATTATTTAATTAATGTATATTTTAATTAATTTTGATGTTGACAAAATGAGTGGCTAAGATTGAGTCTCACGTATTCATTTTAAGGAGTTGTCTCATTGGATCCGTCCCCTATATATATATATATATATAGGTATGATTATTTTTTAAATAGTAACTATTTTTCTCCAAAAAAAATATTTACTATTTTGGGAAATTAAATTAAACAATTTATGGTATATTTCAAATAATCACTAATGGAAATTTCGGCTCATTATATAAGGAAATAATTACGTCATATAAAAATTCATTTTTATGATACCTTAATTACTCAATTCATGTGGATTTGGCTGATTTACCCAAATATGAGAATTTTGGCTGCAATAATAATTATGTGATTTGGTAAATAAATTTTCAACTAAATTGTACATGTGTAATTTATTATTTAATAAGTGTTTTATATTTTTTGTGTAATTCTTTTGTGAAATGTAGTTTTAATATACCTTAATTACGCAAATTTGAAAATACAATTGATTTATTCAATCTGCAAATAATTATTACAATTATGAAACATCGACAACAATAATCAATTATGTGATTTGCACCAAAACTGTTCTAAAAATTGTTATTGACAATTTTTCTTTAAATATTATTTAATAAATGTTATTAATTTTTTATGTACTTAATTACTCAAATATTCGTGAATAATTAAGGATATAATTAGACCATAAAATGTACAATTTTAGGATACCCTAATTACGCAGATCGTGTAAATTCAATTTATTTATTCAATTATAATTTTTTATAAAATCATTTCAAAATAATTGTTAATGACAGTTTCTATTTAATTATTTATTAATAACTTTATATTGGGTCTCTTTTGTTTCCATCTATAAAGTACGTGGGTCTCGATTTTATTTTGTACGCTGGACAACTAATTTCATGGTAAATTTGAACATCATTTTTTCTATTTTATCGATAAAGTATGAAATCAAATTATCAGGTTTGCGATCGCGATAAAGGTCGTGATATTATATTTTTCATATTACTAAGCATTTACTCGATATTAATGAATCTGGAGAATGTTATTGTAACACCCCCCTTATCAGAGTAAATTTTTCGCAACTTTTATTTCGAAATTACTTATAACTCTTTCGAAATCTTTTTGCGAATAACTCGAGATGCTACTTAAACTCCTCCTTCCTAAAAATCTGTTTAACTTTAACTTTGTCTAATTATTTATTTTAGACATAACAAAACAGATTTATATATATACTTGCATTTAACTATATCATGTTCATATTTATGAAATGATAAAAACTTGAAATCTGAATTTATTTAAAATGCAAGTTCACATATTAATAAGCGTAGTGGAATTACTTAAAAACGTGAATAATTATACAGACTTATTTCATTTACTACAAATGTCCTTTGAAATGAGTACTCGACTATCACCACCACTTTATTTGCTCACACCTCCGGCCCGACCCTGTTACCTGAAAAACATAATGGGGGTGAGTACTGGTCCTTTTGTACCCCGTTAATACCCATACTAAAGTAAACATCAATAATAATACAATATCATGATCTTTGGTATATATATAATAACTGTAACTTAATCTGGCCGATATATTATCGGATACTTGTGCACAATCTGATGGATATTTCTAAGGCACGTATCGCCTCCATCATAATTTAGGATATAATCTTCAAGACAAATTAATGCCTCCTCATCCCAAGCGTATAAACTTAAACTGTATACATACCTCGAACATGATAACAATATTATACTCAATGTAATACCCAGTCTGGGTCCCCACCTTTCTCCTTTGAAATCGTAAGTGTTGGTCTCGAGTAGCTAACTCTTCAAGCTACATAAAAATACGTAAACAAATATACTAAGTACTATGTTCGTATACTCGGATTTTCAACTCTTTCGGATAAATCATCCAAATCTTATAAAATCTCAATATTCTTGTTATGGTTCAAACTTTTCTTGATCTTTTACTCAATCAAATACTTACTCATATTATTTCTCCCAAATCTTATACATATGGCTTATACTCATTTTTCACTTGATTATCTCGAAAGTGAAAAATAACTCAAATCATACTAAACTTTTCATCATAATATTAATATGTGACCATTTACAACAATCTTTATAAAATTGTATACTCAACATATTAAACTAAAACTTGGTCAAATTGCTCATCACTCATATAAGATTTTTTTTCTAAAAATTCCATTTTAAAAACTCAACCATGTACTAAATACTCTTGCATATAAAATCATCTTGACAGGTATGCCATATAAATATTTTAACTCGTTCATTTCTCAACATAAAATCATGAAATTTGGCAGTCATGTTCTTAACCCATATATAAGCATGTCGTAAAAATTTCATAACTTTATCATGCGTATATATCGAGTTATTAAAATTTTAAAGTCACAGCTGAAATAAAGAACATAAAATTCAACTTGCATGCTTAACTTCAAAAATTTATAACTCAAGCTATACTATGCCAAATGACATAATTCTTTCACCTATATACTCAGCACTTACACAAGAAATATCCATAATAAGCTTAACATACCAGGTTATGCGTATCATGCTCAAATTCAAATCAAAATAGTACATATATAACATGTGATTGTGCTGAAAACAACTTATCATTTTCTTTTTCATGCTTAAAATTTCTTTAAAAATATATATGGCATGAAAATACATCAATATTCACTTACTATAACATATGATAAAAAGGTAGCATCTAACCTTCTTCAAGAAATTTGAAAATGAAACTTCGGAAGTTGATCTCAACTTATCTTCGTCAAGATTTCTCTCTATTTTTCTTCCTCACTTTATAGCTAAGACTTTGCTTATTTTTGTGTGAATTTCAAGTCTATGGTGATACCCTTTTATATAGGGTAGCAAAGGAGACAATATCACCTTCTTCAAATCAATACTCCATCATAATAAACTCATTAGGGCCCTCGCCATTAATGTTTTTCTAAAATCATGCACAAAGTTGAGTAAGCTTTGAAAAGTACTTGTAATGCATGATTCATCTTGTATATATCAAGACAAACTCCTCCATTTTACCAATCCTCCATTATGGCTCGAATTTAGTCTTAAATGGCTCATTTATTGCTTAAGAATACTAAAAAAAATGGTTATAAAAATAAATAAAGATAAAGAATAAAAATCATAACTTGTAAACTTCTCAAATCTATAGCCAATACTTAGAAAGGGCCATCTTGTGATCCTAATCTAGTTTCCATGATAAAATTCGTGACTTAATGAAAAATCTCCAATTTACAGAACCGAATTCTGACTTAAAACGAACGGTTACCGAAAAATCGAAAATTCTGAAAATTTCAGATTTCCATCTTTTGCTTTTGGCCTTTTTCCTTTTTATGCTAAAAATTTTTAACTCTTATTAATGATCTTAAACTTGTAAAAAGATATAAGAAAATAAATTTTTCGGAAACGAAATCGGACTTAATTATCGTCTACAACCGAACATCGAAAAACTCGAAACTTGCGAATATAATTTCGAATATATTCTTAATAATATAAATAGACCTTCTTGTCTAAATAACTTCTACTTAATCCTTATAACTTATCAAATCATATAAGTCAAATAAAATACTTAGGCAATTTATAACATTTACTCGACTAACTCAATTTAATGAAAAACGATTCTGATTTAACTTTAATGTCGAGCCAAATAAAATTCTAAGAGATTTATTAAGGCTTGAAAATATAAAAGATCATTATTAATAAAAGTAAAATAGTTCTAACTTAGAACTGAAATAATTACTTTTATTAATTACTGAATGGGATATTACAGCTATGGTCGATACTTCTTTGTAAAGTGTGTGAAACATATCAAATTATTTGGTGTGTATATATATATATATATATATATATATATAATTTGAATCCTAATGAAAGAAATAACAATAAATATGTACCATTAGATCTATCATATCAATGATCATGATTAAGTCAAATTTCACTAAATAATGGTCAACATGGAGTCAAATATATGTATTTGACCATTCATTAAGGATACATGTGCCATTAGACTCACTACCCATGGGACCCACATATTACAATCACCCAACCTCACGTCACTCACCACACCCCACCTACCCGTCTCTCTCACACACTTCACACACCTACCCGTCACTCTCACACACTTCACACACATATACACACACTTAATTGGTACTCACAGACTCGGTTCACACACACTGATGCACAGTATCTCGCCGCCGGACACCACCGACCAGCCACAACTCGCCGCCGGCCGCCGCGATTCCGACTACCGTAGCCTTAGACGAGCGCCGGCAACCAATTCCTCCCCTCTAGGGCAGCTCTGTCACACGCAGTTGCAAGTCCAACGAGATGCCACCACCTCAACCAGCCAAAGCCCGCCGCCTGCCGTCGTCCGTAGCCTAAGAAGGTCACCGTCTAGCAAATCTGCCGCACGCCGCTGCAATTCTGACGAGATGCCACCGCCTCAACCCCGTCAATCACCACTCTGCCTCGAACGAGACATCCGCTAGTCACTCGCCTTGCTCAGCGGCCGCCCGTCGCCAGCTCCAGACACGCTGCTCAATTCAGCGTCGGCCGGCAGTGTCTCTGGTTTCGACATTCTCTTGCCGGCGGGATGATGAAGCCGAACTTACTGCTGAGTATGCTCGCCGACGGCAATATGGTGAAGGTGTGGTGTTGAAGCTGTGGGTATGTGGCGGAGTGGCGGGGTGGTGCGGGTACATATTAGGTTTAGGGGGCATGTTAATGAAAATTAGATAACTTGTAGGGACCATTATGTAATTTTAAGAACTCTAATTATATTTTGATTAATTCATGTGTTAAATATAATTTATTAGAATAAAAATAAATAAACTATACAACTATGCCCATGGAAAAAATATGAATGTAAAAAACTATATTTAACAAAATAATATTTTTGTATAGTTCGATCCATTTGTTTTTGTACATTTTAAATAAAGTTGACATCAATATTGTTCAATCTGATAGTCATTAATGTGCAATTCGTTTAACACTATTGTGTACTTATTTAATCGCTATTGTGCAGTCTGAACAGATAAAAAAATTTGTCTCAAATCAGATTGAAATTGAACCACTTATTGGGCTTATCGGGTCGATTAATCAAATTACTCTAAATATTCAAAATAATTATTTTTTACTTTATAAAAAACTATGTAGTAGTTTAATAATTTTTAATTATATTTTTATATTATTTTCATAAAAAAGAATAACATGTTAAAAACTAGAATAGATAATGTGCATACTTATAGACACTAATGGGCATCTGGTATATCATTAGTGTGCTGCCAGATGAGCGAATAAATTTTTATGTGCATTGTAATTTTAGAAATTTTTAATAATGTGTATTTTAATTTTATACAGTTGATTAGTCGAATTAACCTAATAATTCAAATTATATTTTTTATATAAATAACCCATTATTTATATTAAAATTACATTCATTATTTTAATAGTTCAATTTAATATTTTTTGTTATATTATTATGAATTGAAAAACATAATTTACAAAATACCGAAATCGATAATGTGCACTCTCATATACACAAATGTGTATTTAGTCTAACGTTATTGTGCATTCTATTAAGCGACAATATTTTTTTTTTATCAATTTTTAATGTGCATTTTAACGTTAAAAAACTTTAATAATTTATATATTAATTAACATTATTGTTTATTGAAAATAATTAATATGTATTATATAATATATAAAAATATTATTCTTATATAGTTCAGTGCGCCAAAATATACACTAATGTGATATCTAACATGTATTATTGTGCACTCCATCTAACCGTATTTTTCATTATACAATATTGTATATTTTAAGTTTCATGTTCATACTAAATACTAAATGATGTGCATTTTATTTATCAAAATATTGTGCATTTATCAAATTCTTAATAAGTTGTAAATTAATCCAAGGATTAAATTGCAATTTATAAAAATTTAAAACATTACAATTAAGTCAATAACACTTATCTAATTTTCAAAATTAAGCCATCTCATCCCCATTCCCCGTCATCATTAACATCATTAATCTTCAATTCAAAATCAAATCCCCAAATTATGCTTGCCCTAACATCTATTTGACCACTGGTCAGTCCACGCAAATCGACCACTGGACTGCCTCCGGCCTCCACCTCAACATCCGGCAGGGTCTCCACGGCCTCTATTGGGGCTGACGGCGCCCCATACCTCTTTGAGACATTCTTCGACAGTCACTGCAGCAAGCGGAGTGGGGGGCGGCGGAATCTTCTCGGCGGGTGGAGGGGATATATGCTGCAGCAGGCGGAGTGACGACGACAGCGGGATCTTCGCGGCAGAGGGGCGGGAGAGATATGTTGCAGCAGGCGTGGTGACGACGGCGGATTTCATGACGGTGGGCAGTGAACGATGTCGAGCAGAGGATTTCATGGCGGTGGTAGCGGTTCACTCCCCGCCGATCTGTGCCGTCGCCGACGACGGCGGATCTGCAGCTTGTCCGAGGGTGGTGGAGGTCACCGGCGGGAGAGTAGAGGCGGCGACAGGCGGTGGGGACGACCGGCGGCCGTGTATGTGTGTTACCATTTCAATGAATGTGTGTATGTGAGATTGAGAGATTTCAGTGCATGTGTGTGTGTGAGAGAGAGAGAGAGAGAGAGAGAGAGAGAGGAGTGGGAATGCCGGATGACAGGCTATAAGATGCGTATTATTGATGGTGGGGTGGGTCCCACTGAGTTGGATGGTTGGTATATTACCACATTACCCTTAATGAATGTAAAAATTAGCATATTTTTTAGCCATTTGATCATATGATCTAATGGCTAAAATTTATTCTTATTTCTTTCACTGAGTACAATTCTCACCGGAGTGCGACCATATATATAATATAAATATAAAGTTTATATGTACTTGAATCATATTGTGGGTGCTTTATTTATTTAAAAAAAAACAAGTGGACAAAAATAAATAAAAAAAAAAAGAATGGACAAAAATCAAAAGCAAGTATTCTCGGAATACGTTTTTCTGATAAAATTTTATTAGAAAAACGTATTTCGGTAATAAGTTTTAAAATTAATTTTGTGAAATTTTAAAAAAAATTATTTTCCATTTAAAAGTCGAATGGAATTAAAAAGAGTAATTATAAAATGTATTATGTAAATACGTTTATCAAAACCCTAAAATTGAATTTTAGGGTTTTAAAAAACGTATTTTCTAAATACGTTTTGTTTTAAATAAATTAAAAAAGAAAATCTATTAAAAACGTACTTCATAAATACGTTTAGAAATTTAAATATAAAAAAAATAAATTTGAAGAACGTATTCTCAGAATACGTTTTACAATTAAATAAAAGTAAAACGTATTCTGAGAAAAAGTTTTACAATCAAATATAAAAAAAAAAAAGAATCTCTTCTCCATTTCACTTACGAGAATTTAAGAGAGAACAGAGAGTGAGAACAGAGAAAGAAGTAGAGAAAAAACCTTCGGGGAAAAAAAATGCGATCCCATCCCCACCCCGGCGTGAACCGACAACAGGGACATGAGCCTCATTTTCGGTTAATTCATTCGCGCAAGGTATATTGGCTTATCTCAACTTTTTACATTATTTGGAGTTGTTTGGAGATTGGAAATTGTTATAGTATGTTTGAATGTGGTGGTGTTTGAAGATTGAGAATTGTTAATTGTTTATCGATTATGTGTGTATGTTGAATTGGAGATTGGAATTTTGCTGTAAATTGTCAATTGTATATTGGTTGGTTGTTGTTGGACTTAGGGTTTTCGAAATTAGGGTCAGAATTAGGGCTTTGAATTTATCCAAAAGATAGATGAATTTTATGTTATTGTTGATTATGGGTATTAGGGTTTTGGAGGATTATTTGATTGGGAATATTTATTTTGGTTTTTTCGTTGGAGTAAATAAATGAGTTTC
>BKCP01010737.1:1257281-1328342 GCA_008636005.1 Striga asiatica | reverse complement strand
TTTTTTTTTTTTTTTTTTTTTCAAACGATAGGAAATGCTCATAAAACGAATCAAAGTTTGGTACATGACCGCCGAGCCTACCTACGGGTAGAAAATAAACTGGGAGACGCACTACAAGCAGTGGTCTAGATACAAACCCACCCGAGGGTATCAAGCAGGCACAACCACCCGAACCTTGACACACCTACGACACAACCACATCAAACCACCCTTACTAACAAAGCAGGTCCTAAGAACAAGAAAAGAAAAACAACACATCAACAAATGACCTGCTATCACCTAGAACAAAAAGAAAAGACTACTACCAGACCAAATTAACCAAACTAGACCATCACAGCAACCGCAAAGGAAGAGAACAACTTATCATCACAGAAATGGAAATGTTTAACCAACTGCTCTAAACTCCTTCCACTCCCTCATAGCTCTTTTCAGAATGATATGCACTGGCACTATTTCTTTGTTGAACACCCACAGGTTTCGAGACCTCCAAAGCCACCATAGGATATATGTTGATAGTTGGATTCGGGCTTCGGAAGTTTCGGTTTTGTTTATAGCGCACACTTGCCACCACCATCCCTTGAAGCTTATGTTCTGTAAGTTAATGCCATCCCAGATCAGTGGAGCCATCTTCCATACACTCTTTGCTTTGTTGCAATGCAAGAATAAGTGCTCTATAGTTTCTTCAGCTTCTCCACATACAGGGCAAATAGCATCGACTTCAATTCCTTTCCTCTGTAAATTCACCCTAACAGGTAACACACCAGTGAAACACTTCCAAATAAAGTGTTTAAGTCGACTCCTAATATTTAGCTTCCAGCTTCTATCCCTCACAGTAGTGTCCACTCTTTTGGATGTGCTGCTTTCTGGGATATCAAGTTTGAGTACTTTTTCCTTGACCAGATATGAGTAGGAATCTGCCACTGTGAATGTACCTTTGCTGCTAAGTTCCCATTGCCATTTATCCTCACTGTTAGGGTCAGTATTTTTAATCTCCAGAATTTTTGCACTGGTTTGCTGTGAGAAGAGATTCTTCACCAATGCTGCATTCCATCTTCTCCCAGTATCATCAAAAAGTTCAGACACCCAAACAGGCTTGGATACCACTCCCTGTTGGAAGTTAGGAGCTGCACCACCAAGTCCTTTCACCCATCCTCCATCTGAGATTTGAGTTTGTTGCCCTGATTTAATCTCTTTCCAGCAATGTGATTTGAAAATAGGTAGTACTGTCAGCCAATTGGACCATAGCCAGGAGGATGATTCTTTTCTCTCAGCTTGGAACAGGGATGAATGAGGAAAATACTTACTTTTCAGGATTTTAGATACAAGCAAGTTGGGTTGAGTTGTAATTCTCCAAAGCTGTTTTAACAACAAGGCTTCATTAAAGAGTTGGATATCTTGAAATCCCAACCCTCCTTGCTGTTTAGGCAATGTAAGCAGATTCCAGTTCTTCCAGTGAATGCCTCTCTCCTGAGTTCCTCCTTTGCTCCACCAGAATTTAGCTGTCATACTAGCTATCTCCTTGCAAATCCCAGCAGTAAGTTTAAAGCACGACATAGCAAAGACTGGTAGTGAGTTGATAACTGCCTTGATTAGAACCTCCTTGCCTGCAGTGGATAGGTATTTGTTTTTCCAACTCTCCAGTCTATTTCTGACAGCTTCAGTGACAAACTCAAAGGTCTCCTTCTTTGATCTACCAATTCCAAAAGGGAGTCCCAAATACCTTGATGAGTTGTGAGCAGTCAGACCATCAAGCACTTCACATATCTCAGTCATGACCTCAGGTGAGGTATTCTTGCTAAAGAACACTGTAGATTTAGTCAGGTTAACTTTTTGTCCAGAGAATTGCTCATACACCTGCAAGATGTCCATAAGTAAGAGAGCTTGTCCCATATCAGCTTTGCAGAACACTAGCAGATCATCAGCAAATAAAAGATGTGTCAACAGGGGACCTCCTCTTGCCAATCTTAACCCCTTGAACACCCCTTGACTTGCAGAAGAGGAGATGAGAGCTGATAAAGCTTCAGAGACAATCAGAAANCATGCCTTATTGACAACTTCCCATATCCCTGGTTTGGAGAGCCATCTTTTGTCAAATTTGAATCTACTCTTGTGCTTTGCTTTTGGTATCTCAGTTTGAAGTGTAAGCATCCCATGGTCTGAGGCACTTTTGAACATGTTGTGGCTTTTGGAGTTAGGATATCTAGTCAGCCATCCCAGGGAACCAAAGGCAATGTCCAGCCTTTCTTCTACCATGCCTTCCTCTTCTCTATTATTGCACCAAGTGTACTGGTAACCACTCATGGGAATTTCAGTCATGCCCATTTGATAAATGAAGCTCTGAAAAGGTAGCAGACTTCTAGTAGATCTCGGCCGCCCTCCTTGTTTATGCTCAGCCATGTAAAGGTCATTCCAATCACCCACAAGACACCAATCTTCCCCCCATTTATTTTTGTCATCAATCAAACTCTGCCACTGGATACTCCTAACAGAATTATCAGTACTTATATACACAAAAACAATCCAACATGGATCTTCATTACTAGTACATTGATATTGCACTTGAATACAAAAGGAAAATTTTAACACCTGCAACACTATTACATTCATATCCCAACATAAAAGAAGGCCACCTTTAGTGCCTACATAAATTTAGAATGGTAAAAGAATAATTAAATTTTTTGGGTGTTGGAATAGACATTATGTGTTGCTGTAATTGGGAAGAATTAAAAGTGTCTTTTTGCAACAGGTATAAATGGCGTATTGCGGTCCATACCTTGTTAATTTGTACAGGCATTTTGCGAAGGAAAGGTTAAGTGAATTTGTTTTATTTATAGATCGTCTGGATGTTCATTTCGCATTCCGGGGAGGTTATCATATGAACAATTGGTGGAAATGATTAATGAAAATTGTCGATTTAGAGAAGGCTGAACAATTCAGGAGATTACTTTAATTGTTATCCAACTTGATGGTTCGTTGAATTTCGCAAGACTCAATAACGATAGTGTTCTCAGTATATTTATTACCTTCCTCCTATGTACATGGTGTATTTGCATTTATCGTTGGAGGCAATTACACCAGTTACACAGTTTGAGGATGTGTGGGGATGTTACGGGGAAGTGGTTGATGTTGAGGGTACGTCGACTTCGCGTCTATGTAATTTTGGAGAACGGACAAGCTGAACAATGCAATGGGAAAATGAGAACTGAGAAGAAGAAGAAGGCGATGAGTATTTCATTCCTGGTGAAGATGATTTCACAGATAAGACCTCCGAAAGAGAATCAGACAGATCGATAAATGAGGAGAGTGGACCCGAATTGATTGAAGAAGAAGACCCTCTTCCTAGTGGTGGTCGCCACATTTATCGCGAGATGGGTGAATGAGAGGCATCGAAGATAGATGAGAACAAGTATGCTCTTCCATTTTGGAAGGGCGACATTGAGACCATAGGTTTGGGTACAGTTTTTAGGAGCAAGGAAGAAGCACAATCGAGTATCTTGGCTTGGAACGTTGATAGGTTGAATTCTGTTCGGACAACAGATTCTAATCAAAAGTCATACAAAGTGGTCTGCAAATCTAATGAAGTTGAACCTTGTCTGTGGAAGGCTCGGGTGACTAAGAAACGAGTTCATGAAATGTGGGAATTAACTGAATGGACTGACAGACACACTTGTATGCAACGGGTCGAGAGAAATGACCACAGAAACGTAACCGCCGGTATGATTTCAAATTTTGTAATTAACAAGATTGAAAAGAAACTGGACTACAACGTTAGCATGATCCAGGCCGATGTGAAACAGTGCCGGAAAGTCGATGTCACGGAAGGAGAAAAGCCATCGAGCGTGTGTATGGCTGTTGGGAATCGAACTTCGCAGAACTCCCTCGGTAAGCAAAAATTAATTACAAATACATGTGTTGTTTGTCTGTCACAATGTTTATCTATTTATGAAACTGTTTTGTAATTTGCAGGTTTTTTGCCACCCTTCAAAGAGCGAATCCCACCACAGTTGTACAGTGGGAATGGCAGGGTGGGGAAATGGCGCATCAGGTTCAAGACAGACAATTTAAATTTGTATTCTGGGCATTTGGTCCCACCACTCAAACCTTCCAACTATGCCCGCCGGTCATTAGCATCGATGGCACACATTTGCACGGATCGTACAAGGGAAAATTGCTTGTGGCTATAGTACAAACAGCGAATAAGCGGCTATTGCCAATCGCCTATGCGATTGTTGATGAAGAAAGCAAGGATAGCTGGTCATTTTTCCTGACAAATGTGCGGCAATATTTGTCTTCGACCGAAATATCTGTGTTCTCTTCGACAAGGATAACGGCATACTCAGTGCCATTGACTCGTTGGTTCATTGGCAAGAACCCACTGCATATCGCCGGATTTGCCTTTGACACCTTCGAAGCAACGTGGTCACTAACTTTAAGAATAAGAAAGTGTGGGATTAGTATTGGGATTTGGGTTCTCAGTTGTCGGAGCAAAAGTTTCGAGAGACAGAACAGCGACTGAATGAATTCAATCCCCAGGCACACAAGTACCTTTTCGATATTCCTTTGAACAAGTGGGCTGTGTATGGAGATGGAGGACATAGATGGGGCACATTGACGACCAATATGTAGGAGAGCTACAACAACGTCTTGAAAGGCATTAGGTTCCTACCGTGCAGAGCTTTGGTACAGGCCATATTGGACAAAACTCTAGATTTGTTCAAACAGGAACAAAAGAAGGCCACGAGATGCAGGAGCCCCATTGCTACTCAACACCATATCGCCTATTTGGAATTGGAGAAGACAGCCGCAACCATACTGTGAAATGTGTGAACGCCGAAAGGTCCAGGTACAATGTGACAACCGGTCTACGGGCTAGTGGGAGAGGGCAAAACAGGTATATGTTTTTTTCTTTTTTTTTTTCATTCAAATTTTTGAATTTTTATATATATAAATCACTCTTTGTGTTAACAGCTATAAGGTTAATTACATAAGGTTAATTACCCCCGAAAACGTTGTGCCTGTCGGAAGTGGTAGACACATGAAACCATGCTCTCATGCATTAGTTGTAGCTTGGGGCTGATCCAAAGTCGTTGTACAATATGCACTTTTGGACGGAAACCTGGGTAGCTCAATTTACTAATTGGGGTTTTGCTCCAATTGGTACTGCGGATACATGGGTGCCAGTGGGATGGAATTTGATACCACATTGGGAGAGGATGATCTTGAAGCCTGGACTCGGTTGCAAACAAACGAGACGCTATCGCATGCAAATGGATCGTCGAGCATGCCGCAGGAATGATAGGGGACAGTGTTCTAGATGTGGTAATCCTGATCATGTTGTGGATGAGTGTCCGTCCTCACATCCTCGCACGGATAGGTCTAGACTTCGTGATGTGTGGGAAAACTAGATTTTTTAGTGTTGGATTGTGTATTTGGAATTGTTTGGATGGTTTATTGGAATTTATTTGGATTGTGTATTTGGATTGTTTATTTTATTTGAATTTGTTTGGTTCATTTATTTGGATTTGTTTGGATTAGTTGATTTGTTTGTGTAATAGATTCAGGTAAATTTATTTACTTGTTACAAGCTACAAGGTCAGGGAAAAGTGGATCAAGAACTGTGTCCAATTGATCAGGTAAATTTATTTACTTGTTATTTGAAAATTCATTTTTTTATTCCAATTTAGACATCTAATAACAAATTAATATGTCGATATGTGTAGGTTTGGGCATATGAACGTATCCCTCGTATTCGCCCAAAAATGAAGGATACGAACTTGCAGAGAGTCCGTGGTTGTCCCTTAGGTGGAAGGTAATTACATTTATTTATATTTAATACTTAGATTAATTCCATTATAAAATTTTGTGATTGCACAGTGTTTTTTTTTTCTGTGATTTTTAAGGTGGGTGGGACGGAAGGACACGAAACACATAGGCAACGAAACAACGGATTTTCGGGATTAATTGACAGGGCTGAGAGAGACGGATGTAAGATTATTATTAAGCCCTATTGATTATTATTTATATTTGCTTTTTGTTTTTAATTTTTTTACAACTTAATTCCTAATTTTTTATTTTTTTTTTATTTTTTTTATTTTTTTACAGTTCGATTGGGTGCCCTATCAGCGGCACCTGCACGAGCGTGATCTCCCAGTGTACAGAAGGTTCAAACCTCTGTATGTATAAGGGGTGGATCTTCTGTTGGAACGTCCGTGAACTCCACCTGCCTGATAGGGTCATCCGTCAGTTCGGGTGTCAGCGGTCCAATGGGGGACACACCACCGAGGCCAGGGAATGACTGAGAGGGCATTCCATGATTGGGTCGACTTTCATGGAGAGCTTGGGTATGCTTGGGTCGAACAAAGAGACCAAAATGTCGTCCCAGTCATCCCTGTAGAGCCATTCCTTGAGCCTGAGGCGGGTAAATCAAACTGTAAAAAAAAATAATTAGGAATTAAGTTATAAAAAAAATTAAAAACAAACAACAAATAAAAATAATAATCAATAGGACTTAATAATAATCTTACATCCGTCTCTGTCAGCCCTGTTAATTGATCCCGGGTGGTGGTTGTTCCCTTGCCCAGGTGTCTCGTGTCCCTCTTTCCCACCCACCTTAAAAATCACAGAAAAAAAAAACACTTTTTAATCACAAAATTTGATAATAAATAATCTTAAATATAAATACATCTGATTACCTTCCACCTAAGGGACAACCAGCGACTCTCTGAAAGTTCGTATCCCTCATACTTGGGCAAATACGAGGGATACGTTCATATGCCCAAACCTACACCTATTCATTTGTTATTAGATATAAGTCTAAATTAGAATAAAAAAATGAATTTTCAAATAACAAGTAAATAAACTTACCTGAATCAATTGGACACAGTTCTTGATCCACTTTTCACCGGCCTTGGAGCTTGTGCAGCGCACTCTATACACTCCGGCCAGGACCGCTGAACCCCAACTGTACGGTTGATCTTTTCGATGTCGTACAAATGCTGCAACCTATACAGGTTCACTCCATTGGCCCTCTGGTCGGGGAAGAAGAAAGAACCGATGCACCAGAGTATAAGGGCACTCGCCCTCTCTTCGAAGTCACTGATGTGGTCTCCGTCGGTTAGCTCTCTGTTGCACTCCGCTTCTAACGCATAGGTCCTCAACCACTGGCCTGTAATGGCCCAAGTCTTGGGGTCTCGCTGCGGGTCGTTGGCCTCCTGAGAGTGATTTATATATATTAAAAATTAATGAATGGAGTAAACGTAAATAAAATTAAAAAAAAAAATTGTAGGAAAAATTTACCTAGATATAGGGCTCGAACCCTAGATAATCACTACAAATTTGTTGCCAGTCTTGGGGTGTGTGATCTTCCGTCGCTCCCCAACAAGGCTCTCCATCGATCGGGAGACCAAAAAGGTGTTGTACGTCCTGCAGTGTGATCGTGGCCTCCCCGAAGTCAAAGTGGAAGGTATGCGTCTCCGGTCGCCACCTTTCCACCAGACACGTGATGAGGCTGTTGTCGGTCATAACTCTGCCCATTCGAAAAAGCGGGCCAAAACCCGTCCTGTCGATGATGTCCCAAACTCTGGGACACTGGTGTTCCAGCGCCTTCCAAAACTCAGTGTCGAAACATCCGTCTCTATTTTCGAATAGCGCACTCGCCNCAATAATACAATCATATTCACAAAAAAAAACAAAAAAAAATTTACAAAAACACAAATAAATTAAATACACAATAAATTCACAAATTCACAAATCATATACACAATAAATTGAAAAAAACCCCTAATCAACAATTCAACTTCCGACAAAATCCCAATCAACAATTCAACTTCCGACAAAATCCCACATTCAAACATATTATATAAATTCACAAATAAATTGACCTCATCACAAATTCACAAAATGTACAACAATATGTCAACAACATGTACAACAATCCCTTTGAGGCATTTTATCGAACACCTTCAAATCATAAATTTTCTAACAAACTACAAAACCCTAATCAATTTCCAAATAACCCATCAAATTATCAAACAAACATCATCAAACAACCCATCAACATATCTCAATCCATAACTCGAATAAATTCAAAACACAAATCCGTTTTTCCTCTCTTGCTCAAGCTCTCAATCTCAATCTCGCTCTCTCTGAACTCTCTGTTCGCGTAAGAAGAAAGAAGGAAGTTTTTTTTTTTTATATTTAATTGAAGAACGTATTTTCACAATACGTTTTATGCTTAATTAAACGTAAACCGTATTAGCAGAATACATTTTACATTTAATTAAATGTAAAACGTATCTATATATATATATATAATAAGAATTACTATTTACTAAAAATAGTAGCAAAAAAATAGGTCAGAATTTAATGTAGCATATAAATAGTAAGTTTTATTATTTTTCTTATTTTTTTCTTTGAAAATCATACATCATTAAATGCTACCTTAAATTTCGGGATTTAGTTCATTTTATTATTTAAAAAATCTGGATAAGATTTATTAAGTGTGTATGTTTTTATTTTGTTTTTTTCTTAGAAACAACGAACAACATTAAACTCTCGGTCTCTATATTTATAAAATCTCAACTCAAAATATAACAAAAGTTTTAGAATCTCGGTCTTTATATTTGTGCCTTAAAAAAAATATTGAACGCTAAAAATATTCTTTAAATTGTATAATCAATCAATTAATCTTAATTTTTTTAAAATTACTATGTTTATTTTTTATTAATATGCATAAAATAAAAATAATTAATTCATCTTTAGATATATAATTTATAATCTTAATATACTATCATTTGGTGTAGACATTTATTATATGAATCATAAAATATTTTTATTTCATAAAATTAAATATATTTAAAGAAAATAAGAAAATTTCTTCAGATCAATCGGGTGATTGAATTAGGGTCCTGCCCAGGTTGATTGAACTACTTTTAGGTGATATTTAAAATAGTCAAAAAAATTGACACAATTTGGTTGGTCCCAGGTGACTAAGTTATATATCAGTTCGACCACACCAAATCGATTATTGAACCTAAATATAAATTTTATATAGAAAATATTTTATTACGTGAATGCAATGTAGTCCAAACTTCAAATAGTCGTATTAAAAATACTTTTATGACAACATGTTTAATGATTTATGAATATTTATATATTATTTTATTAATATTTATGTGAATTAAATATTTTATTATAATATTTAATAATGTACAGTAAATATAAAGTTTTCAGAACTGGACCGTCATCGAAACGATCAAGCTATTTTATTAAATCATTTGTTGTTTGTTTAGATTTTAATTCATAAATATTTTAGTATATATATATATATAGAGTACTTTTTGTAATAAATTTAAATAAAATGTGTTACTTAGATGTCTAAGCAATTTATAAATTCAAATGTTTAAACTAAGTGATAAATAATTTATAAATCTCTATTTTATCTAAATATGTAATTTTATTTAAAATAACTTTAAATATAACAAAATTTATTTAGAAAATCGTATCGATCCTACCAATCCAACCGACTGGTATTGACGGATTCGAAAGCAAATATTTTATTCAAGCGAACTTGACTGGTTATAAACCGGTTTTCGGTCTATCCAATCACATTGTGTCCAACCAGTTTAATTTAAAAATAATGAATAAATCATGATTAATGTTATTTATATATTTAATTTATAATACAATCGTAATATTGTTTTCCCGTGCATCGCACGGGCAACGCACTAGTTTTCAGAATACGGTTTAATTATATACTATATGTTATATTTTATATGTTATATGTTATATACTATATGTTATATGTTATATGTTATATACTATATACTATATACTATATGTTATATGTTATACTATATACTATATGTTATATGTTATATGCTATATACTATATATTATAAACTATATACTATAATCCCTTTGACCTCATCACAAATTCACAAAATGTACAACAATATGTCAACAACATCTACAACAATCCCTTTGAGGTATTTTATCGAACACCTTCAAATCATAGATTTTCAAACAAACTACACAACCCTAATTAATTTCCAAATAACCCATCAACTTATCAAACAAACATCATCAAGCAACCCATCAACATATCTCAATCCATAACTCGAATAAATTCAAAACACAAATCCAATTCAAAACCCAAATCCAATTCAAAATCCTAATCTCAATTCATAACTCAATTAAAAAAATGAAATAAAATGAAGACTAATAGAAGAGAATGTACCTAATCGATGCGGCGGCGGTACAGCGGCGGCGGCGGCGAGGCGGCGCAGCAGCGACGGGCTGAGAATTTTTTTTTTCCTCTCTTGCTCAAGTTCTCAATCTCAATCTCGCTCTCTCTGAACTCTCTGTTCACGTAAGAAGAAAGAAGGAAGTTTTTTTTTATATTTAATCGAAGAACGTATTTTCACAATACGTTTTATGCTTAATTAAATGTAAACCGTATTAGTAGAATACGTTTTACATTTAATTAAATGTAAAACGTATTTTCAGAATACGGTTTAATTATATACTATATGTTATATTTTATATATTATATGTTATATGTTATATGTTATATACTATATGTTATATGTTATATGTTATATACTATATACTATATACTATATGTTATATGTTATTTGTTATATGTTATATACTATATGTTATATGTTATATGTTATTGATATATGTTATATGTTATATGCTATATGTTATATGTTATATGTTATATGTTATATACTATATGTTATATGTTATATGTTATATGTTATATACTATATGTTATATGTTATATGTTATATACTATATGTTATATGTTATATGTCATATGTTATATGTTATAGACTATATGTTATATGTTATATGTTATATGTTATACATGTTATATACTATATACTATATGTTATATGTTATATACTATATGTTATATGTTATATGCTATATACTATATATTATAAACTATATACTATAAATATCGATATTCAAGGATAAGAATATATTTTGCGAAGAAGTTAACGTGATCGCCTAGCGGTAGGATGGTATTGAAGTCAGCCTTGAGGGTTTGAAACGCCCACACCCCGGTTCGATTCCTCTCAAGTGCGAACCTTCAACCATTTTTTTTTAAAGTAAAACGTATTCTCATAATACGTTTTACATGTAATTATTTGTAAAACGTATTTCATAAGTACCTTTTTATTTATTTTTTAAAATAACGTATTATTAAAATACGTTTTAAACTGTAAGTTTAAAAAAAAAAATAATTTTTTTCATTCTTTAACTAAAAAATACCTGTTTTAAATATTCAAAACAACCAATTAAATCAAAATTACACTAACAAATCAAGTAATCTACCGTAAATACCATCCAACCAATCCCAAATAAATCATCCAAACAAATTCAAATAAAATAAACCATCCAAATAAAATCATCCACAACATGAAGTCTCATCCACAAAATCATCTAATTCCCCCACTCATCACGAAGTATAGACCTATCGGTGCGAAGATGTGAGGACTGACACTCATCCACAACATGATTTGGATCACCGCATCTAGTGCACTGTCCCCTATCCCTCCTACGGCGTGTCCGATGTTCCATTTGCATGCGATATCGTCTCGTTTGCACGCGACCATGTCCAGGATTCAAAATCATCCTCTCCCAGGGTGGTATCAATTTCCACTCGACCGACGCCCATGTATCCGGATTACCAATCGGAGCAAAACTTCAATTACTATATTGAGCAATCCATTTCTCCGTCCAAAAATACTCACTGTACAACAGTTTTGGCTCAGTCCCAACTAAACGACAGATGGATAACGCATGAGAGCATGGTTTCTTATGCGTCTGCCACTTCCGACAATTACAACGTTTTTAGTTGTAATCAACCTTATACCTGTAATAATTCCCTAGTGATTTATATATATACAATATGAAAAATTTGAATGGAAACATATACTTACTTGTTTTGCCCTCTTCCACTAGCCCGTAAACCGGTTTCCACTTCGTACATGGAGCTGTCGGCGTCCCTAACTCCCACACTATGAGTTGCGGCTGTCTGCTCCAATTGCGAAAATGCGTTAAAGTGCTCCCTAACAATGGGACTCCTGCATCTCGTGGACTTGTTTTGTTCTTGTTGAAACAAATCCAGAGTTTTCTAAAATGTGGCGTCTACCAAAGCTCTGCACGGCAGGAACCTAACCCCTTTCAGGATGTTGTTGAAACTCTCTGACATATTCGTTGTCAATGTGCCCCATCTACGTCCTTTATTTTTAAGTAGGGTCCACTTGTTCAAAGGAATTTGAAAAAGGTAATTGTGTGCTTCGGAATTCAATTCCAACAGTTGCTATTCTGTCTCTCGAAAATTTCGCTCCGACAACTGCGAACCAAATTCCCAACACCAAGTCCGGATTTTCTTACTACTGAACCTAGTCACCACATTGCTTCGATGGTGTCGAAGGCAAATCCAGTGATACGTAGCGGGTTCTTGCCAATCTGCTAATGATTTAATGGCACTGAGTAGGCCCGCATCCCTGTCATAAAGAACGCAGATCCGTCTTTGGAAGACTACATATTGCCGCATCCTAAGGAAAAATGGCCAACTGTCCGTGCTATGGCCACAAGCAATTTTTCCTTGTACGATACACGCAAATGTGTGCCATCGACGCTAATAACCGGCTGGCACATTTGGAAAGCTTGAATGGCGGGACCAAACGTCCAGAATACAAATTTTGAATTGTCTGTCTCGAAGGTGTCGCGCCATTTCCCCACCCTGCCATTCCCACTCTACAACTGTGGAAGGATTCGTTCTTTGAAGCACGGCAAAATACCTACACATTACAAAACGGTTTCATAATAAATAGATAAACATAGTGACAGACAAACAACACATATATTTGTAATTAATTTTTGCTTATTAAGGGAGTTCTGTGAAGTTGGATTCCCAAGTGCATGCCATACACACTCTCGATGGCTTTTCTCCTTCCGTGCCATGCCTTCGTGTAGCTGACATCCACTTTCCAGCACTGTTTCACATCAGCCTGGATCATGCCGACACCGTACTCTACTTTCTTTCGAATCTTATTACGAATGAGAATTTGAAATCATTTGGGCGGTTACATTTCTGTAGTCATTTCTTTCGACCGGTTGCATACAAGTGTGTCTATCAGTCGATTCAGTTAGTTCCCACAATTCATGAACCTGTCTGGACTTAGTCACCTGAGCCTTCCACACATAAGCGGATCTTCACTAGATCTGCAGACCACTTTGTATGACTTTTGATTTGAATCATTTGTCCGAATCTCCCGCAGCCTATCGACGTTCCAAGCCATTAGAGCCATTTGGGCTTCTTGCTTGCTCCTAAAAACTATATCCAAATGTATAGTCTCTATGTCGCCATTCCAGCGTGAAATAGCATACTCATCCTCATCTATCCTAGGCGGCTCCCATTCACCCATCTCGCGGTATACGTGACGACCACCACTAGGAAAGGGGTGTTCTTCTTCAATGAACTCGGCTTCACTCTTATCATTTACCGATCTATCTGATTCGGTTTCTGAGGTCTCGTCTGTGAAATCATCTTCACCGAGAATGAAATCTTCGTCACTTTCTTCCCCATCCTCATTTGCCCATTTTCTCATTGGTGAGCTTGTCCCTTCTCTAAAATTACGTAGATGAGAAGTCGATGTGCCCTCAACATCATTCACTCCCCCGTAATAAGGAGTAAAATCCTCAAACTGTGTAACCAGTGTAATTGCCTCCAACGATAAATGCAAATACACAATGGACATAGAAGAAAAGAAATAAATCCACTGAAGAGCACTATCATTATCGAGTTTTCCGGCATTCCACGAACCATCGGGTTGACGAAACATTAAAGTAATCTCTTGAATTGTCCACCCTTCTTCAAACCGACAATTTTCATTAATCATCTGTACCAATTCTTCATATGATATCCTAATAACAAATGAACCATCCGGACGATCTATAAATGAAACAAACTGTTCCTTCGCACATCACCAATACAAATTAACAAAATATGGACCGCAATACGCCACTTATACCTGTTGCAAAAAAAAACATTCAACTCTTCTCAATTACAACAACACATAATGTCTAATCCAACACCCAAAAAATTCAATTAATCTTTAAATCCATTTTTTACTCCAACGAAAAAACCAAAAAAAGTATTCCCAATCGATTAATACTCCAATACCCTAATATCCATAATCCAACAATAACATATAATTCATCTATATTTCGAATAAATTGATAGCCCTAATTATAACTCTAATTTCAAAAAAACCCTAAGCCCAACAACAACCAACCAATACACAATTAATAATTTACAACAAAATTTCAATCTCCAATTCAAGATACACACATAATCGATAAACAATTAATAATTCTCAATCTTCAAACACCACCTCATACAAACATACTATAACAATTCCCAATTTCCAAACAACTATAAACAATATCAAAAGTTGAGATAAGCCAATATACCTCGTGTGAATTAATTAACCAGAAATGAGGTTCGTGTTGTTGTTGTCGGTTCGCGTCGGGGTAGCGATTGGATCGAGTTTTTTTTTCTTCCTCTGCTCTCGGTCTCTGGTATATCNATATAGATTTTCTTTTTTTTTTTTTTTATATTTAAATTAACAACGTATTTCGAAAATACGTTTTTTAAAACCCTAAAAATCAATTTTAGGGTTTTGGAAAACGTATTTTTGAAATACGATTTATAAGTATCATTTTTTATTCAATTTTCTTGTTTTTAAAAACGGAAATATTTTTTTATTTTTCAAATATAAATTATAAAACGTATTACGGAAATAAGTTTTCCTAATAAAATTTTATTAGAAAAACGTATTTCAATAATACGGCCTTTTTATTTTTTTCCACCCTTTTTTTTGTCCACTTCATTTTTTTGTTTTTTAAATAAATAAACTACCCTTACTTATTGATTTCATATTTTTAATTTATAAATATTATTTAATGAGTATTTCAAATTTATAAATATTAATGAATATTTATAGCTCGTACATCGCACGGAATTCGTACTAGTCAAACATAACATCAATTGTAGTTATTAAGAGTTTCGATAAATCAAATGCACAGACAAAGAAGAACCCTACAGTAAAATTGAAATGTTTCTTTTCGTTGAGCAATATATCTATTTTTGGCTAATAACCACCACAAACATATTATAAGTGGGCTGCAGGAATTTGTTCTGCAATATACATATGGACTGAAATTTAGGGAGGAAGGAACAATGTAAAGGATCTGACAAAGATATGGTCTTGTTTGGTCTGCTAGAAAACATTTTACTCTAAGTGTGTCCATTGATTTTCCTTGTATATACTTATTTATGCCTCTTTATTCATCAGCTGAATTGGACTTGAGCACCTGCATCATATCTCTCCATTAGTACCAGTTAGATATGATTAAGACAAACAATTTTTTTTTTCTTTTTGCATTTAAAAATTTGAGTTAATAATAATTTGTAAACTTTATTAATTATAGTTAACCCCAAGCTAGTTATAGCTTATCAATACAAATGTATAAGCATCTAAGACATGGGGAGACAAGATAGGACACAGTAGGGCTGCCACTTCTACAACATATATTTCAAATAGGTGCATATAAGTGGGCTTAATTTTATTTTTAGCACACTATATTGATATTTTTTCGAGAAAGGTCAACCAGAAGGTGTCATCAAGAAGGGTCAATTGAGATTCCACTCTAATCAAAACTCGTATATTAGGCAACATAGTGTACTAAAAATAGCAACTATAAATGATCACTTTTAGTACACTATGTTGGTTATCGTACACATTTTGATTAAAGTGACAACTTAGTGTACCATTTTTTATGACGCCTTATATGATGAACATTTTTTTGGAAAATGGCCAACATATATAATGGACCATTTTTGAAATTTTGCCTATATGTGTTCAATTTTTTTTTTCCTTGTTTTCTTCTTTATGTACATTATATAGTGCTACTTATCATTAAGTTCAGATTCTCCATCTAAGTCAATTCAACTTATATCAGTCATTCTAAAGAAAGCTGTCTCCATAATTTATTTTGTAAAAAAAATTGATTACTTAAGGGGTTTATCATAGTTGAGACAAGAAATGAGTGCTAACCAGATGCTTGTAGGGCAGATGCTGGGAACTCATATTAATGGGAAGAAAACAGGCTGTTGTTCAGTTCCTGACTGCTTTATGTTTTTTTGTCTAAGCTCCTCCACTTCCCACAAGGCCTGTCTGCTTCCCTGAAAATGATTTTTTTTTTTTTAATAATTTTGGTCCTCTGTTAGGCGAATAAACAATGCATAAAACATAATTTATATTTATTTTTTTCTCAAGAAAATAAATAAAAAAAATAATAATAATTCATATGCACCTGAGGAAGAATATTTTGAGTTTGGGCTTGTTGGAACATAAAAGAATTAACAGTATTGTCGAGGAGAGGATAGGTAGCTGTTGTGGTGCCACGTGGTGAGCCCATGTTGTTCAACTCCTGCATGCAAATGTATCATACATAAATTTTGGGTCAAAGGTCATTAAAGGAATAACTTAAAATAATTTTTTTTTTCTAAAAAAAAAGTTATACATTTAATGCTTAATTATTACTCCCTCTTTTTTTAATAGACGTTGTTTTGAAAAGTTGCACACTAATTAAGAATATTTTTTTTGCCAATAATAACCCTCATTAATGAGGATAAAAATGGATGTTTTGAAAAAATATAAAGAGTGAATATGAAAAGACATAGTGTATTTATTAGCTAGATAAGGGTAATAATGGAAAAATATGTACAAAAAATTCAAAACGTCATTTATTTAGACAATTGTTGATAAAGCCAAAATGACATTTATAAAAAAAAAAGGAGGTAGTATATTATTACAAATTTTTAATTATTAAAAAGAAAAAAATAAAAAACAGTAGTGTTAGATAGTCTCAGAATAATAAAGATGGGTTTTACATTTTAAGCATAAATAAAAGAATATTTTTTTGTTTTTTTTTAGCTATGAAGTTTGACTGAATGAAACCATCCAATTTCTTTTTACGACCCAAACCAAATGGATATAAAATAATAAAAATAAAAACACTTAAAACATACCTGATCAGGCCTCACCATGAATGAGTCCAAGTCCATACCAAAGTCATAATACATGGGATTCACAGATGCAAGTTTCATTGACAGAAACTGCATAAATGATGTAAAACTTGATTGCCAAAGTACTTTAAGTGTAATTATATTTAGATAATGCATGCAATACATCAAAGAATTAAAAATAATTAAAACAGTAACAAAAATTAAAATTAATCATCACCTCCACTTGATTTTGAAGGGATTGGACATAGTTGATTATTTCATCCAACATAAGGGCCTTTCCAGTTACCTGTTTGTCACGTCAAACCACATGAATCTGTGAGCCCAAATGATTATTAGGGCTAAATTTCAATTTTAGTATAATATGTTGGTCATTTTCAAAAAATGGACCATTGTATAGAGTGTCATCAAGAATGGTCAACTAAGTTATTATTTTTTGTCAAAACTCGCATAATACCCAACATAGTGTACTAAAAATAGCAATCACTTTTAGTAAAAATGGCAATCACTTTTAGTACACTATGTTGGTTTTTGTATGAATTTTGATTCAAGTAGCTACTTAAAGGATCATTTTTTATGATGGATATTTTTAGAAAAATGGCTAACATAGTGGACCATTTTTTAATTTTTTTAAAAATGACTAACATAGTGGACCATTTTTTAAATTTTGCCTTCGTCATTAGAAACACAAACGATAAAAAAACCACTTGTAAGTAAACAAGCATTATCAATTTTCCAAACAAAAACAAGACAAATTATTGTTAAAAAAAATGAGACTGACCTTGTCACAACCAGGTACAATAGCCTGTAGCAGCTTCATTCTTTCGCTTATTTTCTCCCTTCTCACCTGATACCACTTAATTGACTCTTAAAAAACAGTTATGACAATTATAAAATAAAAAATCATATTGAAAATTCAAGGAAAAAAAAGAAGAAGAAGAAGAAGAAGATTACCCTTTCAGCAAGGCTATGGCTATCTGTGGCCTGGCCCCTCCTAGCCCTCACATGGATGTATCCTTTTGGAGCTTCCTTTTCTGCTCTTTTGTTTTCTTCTCNAATAATAACTAGAAACAAAATTACTTTTTTACAATTCATTTTCTTTTATATGCGTATGGAGACCTTGGATTGAGCAGAATTTGTAGAAGAGCCCTCCTTGGATTTCCTCTTCTTGTTGTCGTCCATATTGAGATTATTCACCTTTTGAGTGATTAGTTTATGGTGAGAGCCATAAAAATGGTGAGTGAGTATGGAGGAGTCGTCAACAGTAGCAGTACTGTTATTATGATTTTTGGGGCTTTTTTCCTGAAGTTGGTAAAAAAGGGGAATTGGGGACAAGGGATTGTTTGGCTCGTCAAAGTTATTAGTAATGGGGAAGGGCGTGTTTGTGTTTGGCAGTAGGAACACCGATGAGTCAAGGGAAAAAGGGTGGTGCTGCTCAAATGATGAAAAGGCTGCCATTTTTATTAAATTTTTTTTACCTTTTTTTTTCTTTTTCTTTGGGTTTGAGTGTGTTGCTTTGGAATTTGGTGAAAAGTGAGAGAGAAAATTGTCGGTCTGATTCTTATATGAGGAGGGCAGCCAAAAGCAAAAATTTTGTAGGAAAAATTGTCGGTCTGATTCTTATACATTGTGGAAGAGGTTTATATAAGCAGCGGGAGGGAGAGAACCCCGTTTTAAATATTGGACGTACAAGCATTTGTACCAATTTTAGCCACCTGTATAATCCATAATATTACCGTATTAAAAAAACTAATATTTATTGATGTGCATTTTGTTTCATATTTTTCAATATTTTGCCTATGTTTTCGGCACAACTCCAATACAAATATATATTATCATAATTTTGTATTTTGTGTTTTTTTTTTTAAACGAAACGATAAGGGAACTCTACTAAACAAAATAAATGGTACAATATCCAAATACAAAGTGGGAAACCCAAATAACCGAGGGCATAAACCAGGAGAACGACATAATTAAGCATGTAGCCTAGAAACCCAATAAACAACCACACAAAAACAAAGGCAGCTCAAGCACTCAAACCCTTCAGTTGACATACAAGCACCAAACTCACACTCTATCTATACACACTATATTTAAACTAAAAGACTGGGGGTGTGAGTAGACGTGGCCAAAGTCCGATTTTCGGCCAGTTTTGAGTCGGAACCGCTGGTTCGGCCTGAGGTTTGGAGGGCGGCGGTTCCAGACCGGTTCAATGGACCGCCAGTTCTGGGCCGATTTATAGTTGAACCGATTTCTGGGAATTTTTTGAGAAAAAAACAAAAAATAAAAAATAAAAAAAACAAATTGGAGGGGGGCAGTGTTTAAGAAATTGGACATGAGCTTAGTTGACATATTCTAAGTTAAAAATATCAGTTAAGTTAAAGATTATTTTAGGTTAAAAATTAATATTTTAACTTATAATTTGTCAGTTGCATATGTGTTCCTTATCTTGGGAATCAAAGTCCTCATAATTCTCTTACTTTACTTACCTTAATGAAAGTGTTGGGTTCTATTAGGAGCGTCAACAATGTGCACATTATCGAAATAAATCCTAATGCAGAGGAATCTACAGTTAGGATTAGGACATTAGCGTTTAAAAAATTTTGCCGACTCTGAGACGTTTCTGATTTACTCTGTAGGAGATCGTCTGAATCGCAGAGTCTGTTGGGTAGCCGAACTTGGCCTCCTTGGTTAACTTGGATCGTCGAGACACGAACGGCTCATCGGGATTCAAGGAACGTTAGGCTCGGCACTACAAGAATAATTATTTTTAGTGGCGAAAATTTTTGTTGCTATATGTTCAAATGTCGTCACAAAAAATACTGTCACTAATAATGTCGCTATTTGTTCGAATGTTGTCAAAATAACCATTTTATAGTCATGACATTAATGTCGTCACTAAAATTAGTGTCGCTAATAATGATTATTCTTGTAGTGCGGGCTAGTAGGTCGTTGACTGGCCTGCTGGGGGTCACGGGTCGTAGACTTGCTGCGCGTCGGGCGTTGGGCTGGCCTCATGCGTCTGCAGGTCAATGTTAGTTTTATATACTGAAAGCTTGGCTTTGGATGATATTACACTTTTACCCTTTATGAATGAGAATAATGCTAGATTAAACAAGTTCTATGTTCTGTTGTTTTGCACTTAGATAGAATGAGTCTTCATCGGGCGAACAGAAGATCATTCTATCAGTTACTTGCGAAACAAGAATTGTGGTTCACAACCTAGATGGAAATGAACACCCCCATCCGAACGGTTATAGTGTCAACGGTACAATTGGTTTTAATTGATTAGTTGCACTAGTACATTTATGTATTGAACAGAATTCCAGAGAGGAGAAGTTCGTTTTATACTGATCGTCGTAAACGAACTAGGCCTCGGTTAGTTACTGCGTTCTCTTGACCCGTAAGATATTAAACAGACATATATATGCAGTACATATTACTTTGATTCACTTGGGTGAGGTTCAGTTCGCTGGATTAATATATCTACTGTCTTGGGTAATATTGTTGTATGTATGATGTGCTGTTAGGATATTTACGGTCACCATGTGCGTTAGTTTGAAGATGTCCCCGAAGTGAGTTCATGAAGAATTGTTATGCTAAACCCTGCAGGTAGATTAAGTTTTGGCATAATAATAATGTGATGAACGAGCGCTAGTTTCGGTGAAATATATAATATCTTAATTAATTATTGATTGTCAGTAATGAAATTAATTAGTGGACATTATATCTTAAATATGGAGAGGTAAATCGGGTAATTATAATTGGAGAGTCAAATGTAATTTGAACTACGAAAAGGGAGTGCAATAATATTACGTTACTGGACCGTAATATTATTTAAGTAATTAGAAGAGTGGGCCTAACCTACAGTTAGTCCATTACTTACGAAGCCCTATTCCTAATCTCCTAAGGATCCTTACTGTAGCTCTATATATACATCATTAAGCTCATGAGAAGAGATGGGAAATTCACATCTAACGTGAGATAGGCCCCCCTCACCATCTCTCTCTAGATCTCATTCGAGTTTTATATTCTTCTTGTTGCTCCATCGGTACAAGTTGAAGAGGTGTAAGAGTGATACAGTAAAATATCCTGAAGGTAATCGAGACCTCGTGATCATCTACAGAAGTCGATGAATCTCAACTCGAAGGCCGAGATCCACCAACGTGAACTAACCGATCGCGACCAGCTCGTCGTCGCGACGCACAGCGAGCTCCGGCGATCCACACGACCCGATCGTGCGACACGACCGACACCTCCACGCACCACAAGACCTGCTCGATCCCCGCCATCCATTCGTGTGCTGTTCCCGGTCATCCCGATTCCATCAGATTCAAAAACTTTTAAGCCGTAAGTTTTCAACATTAAACCTTTAGATCCGCTGCGCATAGGTTTACGTTTGTTATTGAATTCGTGATTTGTACATAACGAGATCCTCACATATCCCAACAAGTGGTATCAGAGCACTTGATTAATTCGTTTTGTACAAAGTTCGAATTTTTACGGCTTTATTTGACAAGATGTGTTCAAACGCAGCCATATATTGGATTATATTTGCATAACTCGGTTTTGCAGGAAAATAGTTAATCCACTATTATGGCTGATTATGTGTTTGATGAATGTTGTTGAATGTGATGTACGGTTTTAAATTTGTTTTTAAAGCCTCAGACATGTCGAGGAATTGATGGATGAATGTTTGTAATAATTATGAGCCCAGGGGTTGAGCGGATAGAATTCATTATTTGTTTAGAAAACATGTACATCCATTCGTTGGATCTAGGATCGAATTATATAATTGTAAATTGTATTTTTCGTATTGTGATCGTGTGTTGATGACCGAGAGATCACAAAGGATCAACGAACTTCGACCAACTCGATTGGAACTGGGCTCGGGCAACCGCCGGCGAGCCATCACGGCATGGCAGTCGCCGGCCGCGGAGGGCCCGATCGTGTGGCTCGCACGACCCGCACGAAGAAGAAAAAAAAATTCAGCGAGATTTTCCGGCGGCGACCCGATCGTGTGGTCGCTTGGTGGTTTTCTTGTTGGATAAGCAGTACAAGATCTATAAGGATTCTATTGCGATGGGAGTTCTAGTTGGACAAGGAAAGAAACTGATAAGGTTTCCTTGTTTAAGAAGACTCAATAATTAATGGCCATAATAGTGGATTTATTTATTTAAATTTATTATGCGAATTAGTTATTTAGTATTTATGCATATTAATTAATTATTACTTTTGTATGGGATTAATTTAGAATTGCATGAATAATTATGCATGTTAATTAATTATTGCATTTTCATGGATTAATTTAGAATTGCATAAATATTTAAAAATCCTCATTTAAATAATACTAAGTTTGAGAGGGGATTTTAAATTAAAGTTAATTTCAAAATTTCTAAGGCCTTCATTTCTAATTTGTCGGTGAATTAATTAATTGAAGTATGAGCTCACCCTCGGGTGACATCACTAACATTATTTGTATGTAATTACCAGGACGAATTTCTAATTAGAAGGATTATAGGAAGTCTTATTAGAGCATACAGACCTCCCCTCGGGGGACATATAGTCAAATTTGATGACCTTAGGATCGAGAAATGAGATTCACTTAGAATGCGATTTAATTTATTAACCGCCCTCGGGATCCCTGAATTTTATTGCATGGCCAAACGGAGACCGACTATTATTTTCGTTTGTCATTAATTTGGTTTTGACTTATGAAAATTAATGGGTTCTTGAAAAGCCCTTCTCTGGCGAAAGTTGAGTATGTAGGGTTACCCCCGTAGCATGCATTACTCACGGTGTTTTGAGATGTCGGTGAATTTAAGTTAATGTTGCTTAAGGATATCATTGTTAAAAGTTAAATTTAAAAGTGTTTAATTTGTAAAATTCATATTCATCATGTCGTTCAATCCGTTGTCTGTCATTCTAATAGAAAATCAACTTGCTAATCCCAAAACATTTGATTGGAAGAGGAACTTAGACATTGTCATGTCGATCACCATGGCTAAGGGCACTCCCGTAAGGGAACATGTCCAGAAGCTAATGGAGCAGTTCACTCGCATGGAGTCTGAGGGTGCACACATTGAAAAATGTATCAAGGCTGACATAATACTCTTTTCACTGCATAAGGACCTCAACCAGTTATGCTATAGTTACAGCCCTATTCTTCGAAATATGTCAGTAACTGAGCTGATTGGGGAACTTGAGGCTGCTGAGAAGATTATCCATGAGGAGGGACAAATGATTCTTGCAGAACGAGAGATGGCCTCGTCCTCTAATCCGTAGGGATAAAGAGGAAAAGGAGCTCTGTTCAGGAAGCAGTTGAGTCGTCTAGAGTTGCGAGATCGGGACAGAAGGTCAACTGCCCTCTCCTCAAGAAAGGTAACTCTCTTATTAATGTCGTAGGAACATGTTTAGTGGTTGTATCTGTAACAATAAATTTTATTTTGGGTCCCACTGGGCGTGCGAAATTTGTAACAACAAATTTTATGGAAACATATAACTTTTGTACAACTTGATTTTATTTCAATCAAACGATGTTGCGAGTAAAATTTCTATTTATCTCATTTGATTCTTCTCTTCATAGATTTGGATTGGATCTATGAAGTCGGATTAAACGGTTGGATCTCCTTCATGCTTGCGCTTGAATTTGTCTAACGTTAATTGGGGGGTCAGGTGACTTGATCCCGAATTAAACGGTTTGAGATTGATATGATTGGAGACAACTTCTTTGAGGACTTGTTTATTTGATCTTCTTGAAAGAGAGATTTTGACTTGAATAACCTTGACTCGAGGGCTTGATAGCTTTTTCCCAGATCAGACGCTATGTTGATTGAACTTTTTGACGAACGCGGCTTGAATGTCATTTGAACGTCGTTGATATTCTTGGATTGATTAGAGGAGTGGAAGTCGTCTCTTTACTTCTTGGGGAAGAGTTGTCGCCTCTTTTTCTTCTTCTTGGCCTTCTTCTTCATCTTCTTTATTGAACAGACTTCGGCGGTTCAAATGCTTGACTGCGGGTTGAACGCCGATCTTCAACTTGAATGTCCTTGGAGCTTCAAGAACTTCTGATCTTCAAGAGGGTTCTTGAGAGCTCTTTGAATTGAGACTTGAGGTGTGATTTGTGGCATTGAGGAGAGCCCTATTTATAGGTGTAGGAGAGAGAGTCTTGGAGAAGAAGATATCAATTTGATTGGCCTTTCATAATTTGATATAATCTCTTTCTTTATCCTAAGATTAGATATATTTTCTTTCCTTATCCTAATATTTGACTTGGTGGGCAAGAAATGATAACCTTATTAATTAAATATCTTATATATTTGGGATTTATTTCCAAAAATAAATAAAGACACTAATTAATAAAATATTAAAATTTGGATGTCTACAGTATCTACCAGAACCTGGTGTGTAGATGCTGGAGCCACTGATCATGTCTTCAATTCTTTGCAGAGGTTCCAAGAAATCAGACGACTTAAGGAGAGAGAGGTCATCGTCTAAATGGGCAATACTACGAAAGTGGTGGCTGTTGCAGTGGGAGACGTTACTTTGTCTTTTGATAGTAGAATTTTGGTTTTAAGACATTGCCTTTATATTCCAAGTTTTAGAAAGAACCTTGTTTCAGTTTCTAAACTTGCTTTGGATGGATTTAATTTATGTTTGATGACTTGATTGTTATTCGTTAAGGAAATCGTTTGATTTACTCTGGTTCATTAGTTGGCAATTTATATGTTCTTAAACCAAACTATCCCACAGTGCAACAAACTGAATTGAATAATGTCATGACTAAATCTAATAAGAGGAAGGAGTATTCGCAGATGAATCAAGCATATCTTTGGCACCTTAGACTTGGTCACATCAACCTTAGGAGGATTCAAAAGTTGGTATCTAGTGGACATCTCGGTCCATTAGAAGATCATTATCCGACTTGCGAATCGTGCCTAGAAGGTAAGACGACCAAGAGGCCGTTTACGGCAAAAGCGTAGAGGAGCCAGAAAGTGCTAGGATTGATTCATTCTGATTTGTGTGGTCCTATGTCGATCCAGGCTAGAGATGGTTACGAGTATTTTGTCTCTTTCATTGATGATTACGCGAGATTTGGGTACATTTACCTGTTGTACCGCAAGTCCGAATGCTTTGAGAAATTCAAGGAGTATCGGGCAGTTGTGGAGAAGCTTCATGGTAAAGGTATGAAGTCGCTTGGATCTGATCAAGATAGAAAATACCTCTTTAGAGAGTTCAGAACATACTAATCAGAAGCTGGGATTGAATCCCAATTGACTGCACCCGGCACGCTCCAGCAGAACGGGATTGCAAGGCGAATAAATAGGACTCCTATAGGGATGGTTAGGTCGATGATGAGTTATTCAAGGTTACCAGATTCGTTCTGGGGTATGGCATTGGAAACAACATCGTGCATTCTGAACATGGTTCCAGCGAAGTCAGTTGAGACTGCTCCTTATGAGATGTGGAAATGGCGCAAGCACAGTTTCGAGTATAGGGTAGTCCTGCAAACGTGTTAGTGTAGGAACCTGGCAAGTTGGGGAAACGTTCGTAAGCACGAGTTTTTGTTGGCTATCCCAAGGGAACGAAAGGTGGATTATTTTATAGTCCCGAGGATCAGAAGGTGAGCGTTAGTACGAGTGCTAGATTCTTGGAAGAAGACAATGTTATGAATCACAAGCCCGCGAGTAGACTTGTCTTGGAGGAGTTGAGGAGTAAACTCGATAGCTCCCCACCGAGTGCACAAGTTGATACATCACATAATACTGCAACACGGCACACTGAGAGTGCACCAATGAAGATTGTACCTCATCGTAGTAGGAGAGTTTCTCATTTACTCGACCGATGGATAGGTCTTGGAGAGTCATTGGACTCAGTTCCAGGAGACCTAGAATCAGACCCAAGGACCTACAACGAGGCACTCTAAGATAAAGATGCAGATTCATGGAATTTTGTAATGAAAGCTGAGATGGGGTCAATGGACTCCAATCAGGTCTTGGATCTTGTAGAACCACCCGATGGGATACGACCCATTAAATGTAAATGGGTCTATAAGAGAAAGAGAGGATCGGATGGGAAGGTGGAAACCTTCAAAGCTAGGCTTGTTGCGAAAGGTTATACCCATAAAGTGGGTATTGATTATGATCACACCTTTTCGCCAGTAGCTATGCTTAAATCCATTCGGATTCTCTTGGCTGAAGCCGCTCATATGGATTATGAGGTCTGACATATGGATGTCAAGATGGTTGTCCTTAACGGGAACCTTTAGGAGGACATCTAAATGTAGCAACCAGAGGGATTCATTGATAAGGGACATGAGCATCTAGTGTGTAAGCTTAATCGATCTATTTATGGACTAAGCAAGCTTCGAGATCTTGGAATATCCGGTTTGATGAGGTGATCCAGTCATACAGGTTCAGTCAATGTCCAGATGAGCACTGCGTGCACAAGAAAATCAGTGAGAGTGTGGTGGTGTTTTTTGTTCTTTACGTAGATGGCATACTTTTCATTGGAAACAGTAAGAAGGAGTTATCAGATGTAAAGGTGTGGTTGTTTAAGCAGTTTGAGATGAAAGACTTCGGTGAAACAGGACACATTCGTGGTATTAGAGTCCCAAAAGAGAAGCAAATCACCACTTAAGCCGATTGGATCAACTGTGACCAGTCTATCTTCAAAATCTAATTTTCTATCTACAGATTTAACAAAAGCACTTGATTTTTTTTTTTTTTTTGTTTCAGAGAGAAAGAAAATACCTGGGTGATGAGTCCTAATTGACTCTCCAATTTGGGAAATTGTAGAGGACCCACCCAGACCTCTACAATTCCACACCGCATCTAGCATTGGTAATTTGGGTGCCATTTGAGGCTGGCACCCCCACCTGTTCCACAATCACTTTTAACTTTTTCCCTGTAGCAGGAGATGAAGTGTGCTCTTATTTGTTCAGAGATGTGTCTGTTGTCTCATTTTTGTTCTTTTTGAACCTTGGTTTTCCAATGGTATTATCTCTTGGTCATTGCTCCTCTGGAGCCTGCCTTCTCTACTGACAGCTCTCTTCCATGTTTTTTTCTTGATACTGGTGTGAATATTGTTTGTGATGTTCTGACTCTTCATGGTGATAAACATAACTGAGGCTTGGATTATCAATTCTATTTCCATCATTTTGCTTTCTTGTGGTTTGGTATGGGAAGAGGTAGCCAACTCCATTAAGATTTTGTTTTCTGGTGTTACTGGTTTTATGATGGAGGATGGTGTGTGTGGAATAGGGTTTTTAGGAATAGAATTGTAAGCCACCATATCTGGAGATGTGTATGTTTAAAGATGATCCTGAAATTAGGCAATTTGTTTCCCACCCTCTTGGTGTGGGGGTTGTGATGCTGCAACTGGAGTTTTGTTGGAGGTTGGCAAAGATCTAAACCCTGAGTTACTAACTTCAATCCATGATTGGCCCTCAACTGCTTTCATCCAGTCTCCAAATTGACCTTCCTTCAATGATTTAGATTTAATATCAGCCATCCTTTTGCTACAACCCCTGTTTAGATGACTAATGAGCCCACAATAATGACAGAGATTTAGCAGTTTTTCATATCTGAATCCCACAGTAACTAATTCTTCACCCAACCAAATACTAGTACACCTGGGCAACGGTTCATTTAAATCTAAGGAGACCAGCAATCTGATTATTCTCCCTCCATGATTGCATGAGCTGACCATAACTACATTATGAACTTCTTTGAAAACTTTGCCGATTTTGAGCCCTACCTCTGTGCTTCACCAGTCGAGAGGTAAGTTAAGCACCTGAACCCAAATGTTAATTTCCTGAAATGTTGGGTGCTTACTATATAAACCTCTTTCCCATTCTTGTAAGATCAGGTATTGGTTTTCGAAACTCCAACTAGTGCCATTAGCAACTTTCTTCATATCATTTTTACTCTGGAAAATGAACTGAAATAGATTGTGACCCAGTTCTTTTACCTCCATTTGTTGCTGAAGTTTCCACATGTGGCTCATGGTTCGCTTAATCCCAATCCAACTAGCTTTACGATCCCCTACCACTTTATTAAAGAGACTACGATGACAGTCATCAGTACTCACCTTAATGTTCGCATCTGCTATATCAATCACCAAGCTTTCTTTGTCGGATAATGAAAAGATCTTTAGAAGGTTTGCTAGATCGTCATCTTGCCTTACACAGCTCGCTTCGGCCATGAAACGATGCAAAATGGATATAAAAACTTGAAAATAAATTGAGAAACCACAGGTAGACAATGAAGGGTGAAGGAAATCCGAATAACACGAAGAAAAGAAAAAATTGAAGCTCCCAATTTGGAGAATCGCAACCCTATCTCCCAATTTGGAGAATCATTCTATATCTCCTCTTCAAGATTCAATTACATTCTTTTATTTCAATAGCTTTACATATTTAAAACTTCTCATTCCTTATAAAACTTTTACATTAATTCTTTACTCAATTTAATTTATTTACCTCAGTTCTTGTTAGGAAAAAATAATTAGGTAATAATAATTTTTACTATTATTACAACTTTAATTTCTTATTATTTTAATTATCTTAATTCTTAATAAAATATGCTATCTTTTTTTTTCCGAAACGATAGAGATCTTATATAACGAGCACAAGTGTGCAAAAGGGCAGCCACCGGCTGAATACAAACAGCTAACAGTTGAATAGACACAGCCAACAGCTGAAAAGTGGGAGGACAGGTTCGAAGACAACCTAGAACCGACCCAATGGGGTAATGCACAGAAAACACAAAAACACTACTAAAAACAACACACAAAGACCCCAAAAGGGTAATGCCCGAGTGTACGATCCCAACAGGATAATAAAATCACACTCGGGCTAACATAGGTCTACGGCCCAGACAAAATAACAGCAGAAACAACACACAAAACTACTAAACTATCAACAAAACAAAAACGACAAAAACTAAACGAGTCCTTCCTAAGTAGCAAGACCTAACCAAACCAGCGGATACAAGTTGACCTCGAATCTCGTAGACAGAAGCACCAACCCCAAAACTACCAAAACCACTCGGTTGCGTAACGGAGTCCAAATCCCCACCCTGGAACCGCAGCAGGCCAACCCACACCACTGCCACAACATCCAATTGACTGGAACAGACAAAAAAAAATGCCATGACCCCAGCCCCGACCCCAAATCGCTGGAAGCTACTCAAAATCCACCACACCACCGCAGAAACACCCCGACCAACACAACTGGAGGAAGAATTGACGCAAGCCCCCTTCGACTTGAGAACTAAGTATAGGGGATGGTCTTGAGCACCATCGCTGCCCGGTCGCCCAGCAAACAAGTCGCCGAGCAATCGAGGCGTGTCCCGCCCCAGGAACCGCACCACAGCTCCACCACCGTGCAACAGAGAGGACTCCTACCTGAATTCACGAATCGGCGCCAGAAGAATGAACAACATCTACGACAGACGATTTCCCGATCCATTGAAATCGCAAGGTGGAGCAGAAAAAAGGGGGCGGGATCGAAGCGGCTAGGGGCCAGCGACTGCCAGCTGAGTACGATGTCCACTGAGGAAGGCGGACGGCTTCAAATCTGACGAGAGACGACGAGGATTAGGGTTTGGGTTTTGCCGCAGAAGAGAGACGGGGATAGGTCAAATGTTTATAGAGATATATGCTAATTTAATAATTTTAAAACCCATACTTAATATTATGATGAAATTAAATAGGAAAAATGTCTATTTATAATAAACGGGTATTTAAATAACGGGGTGCTACAATCTACAATTCGTTATAAACAATGAACCATTGGTAATATAAATAACAAATTTGATAAGTAAAAAAAAGTACACTACAATTTTAACATTGAATGTATCTCTGTTTGAAGTACCATTCTAATGCATATCTTCTACTGCTTTTATACATGCACAGAGTCTGTTGCCTACTAACTCAATTATTTGAATTCATGCTCGCATAGATTTCTTGGTAAGATCCTCTCAATTCTCAAGTTTTCCTTCATTGAGAACTTCTTCTATACAAGTCCGAAATCGATCAAATTAATGGTACACCCTAATAACTGGATCCTAAGAAATTTCCATATAAACTCGACATAAAAGAATATCATCATCGTGGTTATAGGAAGATCAAAAGATCGTCATTCTTGGAAAAAGTTAGATGTGATAAAAATTTAATTTATAGAATGAAAACGTTGGGTTGTAGCCACGACAATACTATATCTTCTCTTTGTTAGGGTATACAGTAAAAGCTCAGCTTTCAGTTTCTGACAATACATTTTTGAATAAAGAATATTTTACACTGACCAAGTAAATAATCTAGACTGCAGTAATTGTTGCGTTCTCTTAACCCATAAGGCAATAGAAACAAGCATGTGTACTCGGTACTTGCCTAATTGATTTGCCATGGGTGAGACTTATTATGGTAGGTTGACAGGCTCCGTATTTTGGTTCGTAATGTTGAGTTCATGATGTGCTATAGAATTGAGTGATACGAGTTTTGGATGGAGATGTTGAATAATTATATTATCAGTAACTAAATTAATCAACGGACGTTAGATCTTAAACATGGGAAGACAATTCAAGAAATTAGGCAGGAAATGAATTATTTATAATAAAGGGGCTAAATGAGAAGTTCATTAATATTATTACAGCGACGTTTAATATTTTCAATATGTCTATGGAGTGGGCTAGGGCCACATTTAGATGCACAATTGGGAGCTCATATTTAGTACCTCCTTAGGATCCTAATTGTAGCCTATGAGTACGACAAGTCCATAGCCTCCACTAACACACAATACACACACATGAGGTCTCGTTCTTGAAGAAAAAATCTCGGCCAAAGCCGAGAGCTTCAAGAGACAAAAAAATCTTGAGTTTTATTATAGGTTCACCACGCCAAATCGGAGGAGGTGATCAACTCACAATAGAAGATCAAAAGGTTATATATTCTGCTATCCCGTCAAATGTATATTCAGATGACCACAAAACTTGGCGTGCTTCCCCACCGATGACCACCATCACCGACGACACTAGTCGCAGTCGGCGATATGACGTGGTAGCACCCGACAACCACCGCAGGTGACCCGCGTACACCACAGCAGGCCCCAGGCATTCCACATACTTCACGTACGGCGCACCAGACGCCCCGCAGACAAGTAGCGAGACGCGACCGCAGGCAGGAATCGCGACCCGATGACATAAGAACGCAGCGATCGACTCCAATGGACATTTCGATGATGAACAACGTTGCTCAGTGATCTGCGGATAACGGTACTAACCCGAAGAAGCTCAGAAGATCTCCATTACTAGAAATAAAAAACGTCTCCGAGTCAAGAAAAATTTCAAAACATAAGTCCTCAATCCTAACAATAGATTCCGCTGTGTTAGGATTATATTCAATAAGTATTTGAATGTTCACATGAGTCGATGTTCTGAACCGAACCAACAACTTGTGTCAAAGCCCGAATAATTTAACTTATGTGTACACTTTGAATTAGATCTACGTGAACATAAGTGAAATAATTGTGTAGGGCGTAATGCATAATAGTATAGGATTGAAAAGTTTGTGTTGTTGAAGGAATTCTTTGTCCGACTATTATGTCTCATGCTTTGTTTCTACATGTGTGTTTGCGTTTTTAAATCCCTGGACATGTCGGTTATTTTTTTCTTATGTTGTGAATGATTGTATTATTTTGAGCACGCGATGGGACATCGCATAGTTTATCGTTTTATTATAATCATTCATGTACGACCCATACGTGGGTCATAGGTTGGTTTATGTAATTGTTTCTTATATTTATCGACTAAATCAGAAGATTGGGGATGTGCCTAGATGAGTGATGCCGCGACCGGTGTAACCCCAAGCGAGGCGAGCTAAACCGTGAGCTATGGTCACTGGTGCACGAGACGACATGTGTAGGTTGGTGCGCCTGCTGGTAGCTTGCTTCCGTGCACGGGCGTTGCTAGGGCATACACGAAGACTTCGTGCCATTTGTGACGGAAGATGATTATACATGCGGTATGGCAGGGGCTAGGTGTCGCGGGCGGGCGAGCGTGGGCAACACGAGCGCATGCATTGTGCGCGCAGGCTTGAGTGTTCACTGTGAGTAGCACCTACTTCCGGTGGTAAGGCGGGGGCAGCGTACTCTATTTTTTGTTTACCTAATTCCTCTTATAAAAAAGTCTCTACCGCTGGTGAGAATTCTCGGCAACCTTCTTCCAACGATATCACAACACTTTTCCTCATTTCTCTTGCTTTTATGGGTAAGTTCTAATTTCCCTTTAACTCTTTTATTTTTATTCCTTCTTTCTTCTTCACTGAGCCTTTGCCAAGAAAATACCCTAGCCTTGCTCTTCCTCTCCTCCTGATACACATATTGTTATGTCTTCTGACACTTCAATCGTTTTCTCCCAAAGGTAGCAACCTTCCTAGATTGGACGCTCTCCTACCTTAGGAGCCCGTCAATTTAATCCCCTTTCCTTCTGGACCCGTGACCGAATTGGGACGCTCTGCTGCATGTCGAGCTACAATTCTCCTTTCAAATCGTAATTCCCAAGGCTAGGGAAACCTTTGACCTGCCCCCAGAGGCTACTACTCATTTTTTTGGGACCAGATAGCAGTCGGTCTAACCTTCCCTCTTAGCATGGACCAAGTAGAGCTATCCCAACACTATAAGGCTCCTCTGAACCACTTGACCCCAAACTTTATTCTCTTTATAGTAGGATTCGTGAGCTTCATCCGGCTCTTCTAATAGATTCTTGATCGTGAGTTTTTCATTTACTTCCACTGGCTTAAACTAATGGAACAACTCTTTTACTTCTCTCACAGGAATAGTGTTTCCTTCATAAAGGATCCAACCACGAAAATTCCTAACTTGAAGGCAAAGTTCTTTTTTGTTCTACCTCCTCTTGATGCCCTCTATTTTCCCTCCATATGGCTTTCTAAAAAGCCTATACAGCGCAAAAAATCAAAGCGGAATCCTTATTATGACAGTTATATCACCCTTTGGAAAGGGGCACCTTTGGATATTGTTCGCTTGACCAACAACGTGCAACTGAGGTTGACGTTCGGCCTTTCAGGCTTTTAGAATACTCCTTTCTACTTAGGTATCCTTCTTGCTAGCTCCTGTTTAATATTATCTTCTCTTGTTATTTTTGCTAATGTTGTCATCTTGTTATTGCAGACACCATTCTCAACGCTGCACGTCGGGCTTGACCTCATTCAGCGGCAGATTGGCCGTCGCCTTATTTGACCTTGGGGCTATCACTAAGGGTGGCAAAAGTGGCAACGGAGCTGCCGATGTTATGGCGGTCATTGATTTTTTTTTTTTCTTAAGACCTCTCAATTTTATCCGAATTTTGTCTAGAGAAGAACATTATTTCTACACATTTAATGGATGAATGGATCTGATTTTTATTGAAGTTTAATTTTGAAATGAGAAAAATATGAGTCAAATAAGTTTAACAAGAAGAATAAAAAGAAAAATTGGTAAATCTGCAGCCTTGAAAAGATTGAACAAAAAGTAGTGCAGTAGAATTAAAATAAAGAAAAAAATAATTAAATGTTATTAAATACAGGAAGAATAAAATACAGACTCAAAAACATGAAGCGACGACCCATATTTTTTTTGACAAGGCAATCCACATCTCGCCTAGTATTACGTGATTATGCGACAAAAATACACATTCTTACAGCGTTATAGATTTGTATATTCATGTCATGAACTACACAAAAATATGTCGCACAACGTAAATTATGCGACATTCCATTGGGATATATGATAACATAATATGCAAAATGTTCTCGCATATGGTAAATTATGCAGTGGATTTGAATATGTGAGTCGTATACTACGAAAAATGTATCGCATAATATAAAATATGCGACGTTTAGTTTGGATATGCGATAACATATATATGAAATGTTCTCGCATACGGTAAACTATGCGGTGGATTTAGATACGACTTGTACACAATGAGAAATACGTCACACAACATAAAATATGCGACGTTCAATTTAGATAAGCGATAACATAATACGCGAAAGGTTATCGCACATGATAAATTATGAGGTGGATTTGGATATTGGAGTCGTATACTTTGCAAAAATAGGTCGCATAACATAAGATATGCGCAGTTCGATTTTGGATATGCTCGTAGAGAATATGCAAAATGTTCTCGCATATGGTTAATTGTGCGGTGGTGTTGAATATGCGAGTCGTAAACTATGCGAATATACGTCGCATAACATAAAATATGCGATAACAAAATATGCAAAAAGTTATTGCATATGGTAAATGATGCAGTGAATTTGAATATGCGAGTCGTACACTATGCGAATATACGTCACATAACATAAAATATGCGCAGTGTGATTTGGATATGCAATAACATAATATGCGAAAAGTTATCGCATATGGTAAATTATGCGGTGGATTTGAATAAGTGAGTCATGCACTATGCGAAAATACGCCACATAACATAAAATATGTGCAGTTCAATTCGGATATGCGATAACAGAATATATAAAAAGTTATCGCGTATGGTAAATTATGCGGTGGATTTGGATATGCGATAAAAGAATATGCAACTGTTCTTGCATATGATAAATTATACGATGGATTTGGATATGCAAGTCGTAAAGTATATGACAAGTCGCATAATCATAAAATATGTGACATTCGATTTGGATAATCGTAAGTGTTTGTATAATTGTTAACTATGCATCCGATTTGGATATGAAAGATAGAAAATATGCGAAAAGTTGTTGCATAATCGTAAAACATGCGGCTATCAATTTAGATATGCGATATTCATATACACGGAATAAATTTTCATAAGTAAAATTATACGGTAGATTTGGATATGTGATAAACTAATATGGGAATGTGTTTCGTATACTTATTAACTGTGCATCTGATTTTGATATACGTTAGTATATATACGACAAAATCTCGCATAATTATTCATTATGCGGTTCATTTGATTACAACAATTATAATGCATATAGTTTGGTGAATATTGGGGTGAAAAAAGTTTTTTTATTGAACATTGTGTAAAAGAAATTGCATGTATATATTAGGATATAAAAGAATTTCTATCAAATAAAAATACATAAAAAATAGAAAAAAAAGGGCAAGTTCTCCTAAAATCCCTAAGTGCCTTTTCATTTTCCTCCTCAGTCCCTATGCCTTTATTTCTTCCTTTCAACTCCCTAATTCCTTAATTTTCTTCCTCCTAACTCCCTAATGTTAAAATTAAATCAAAACTAAAATGCTTTATTACATCATCCCACTACCATATTATTTTATTTATTTTCTCTTCCACCAACCACAACACATAATAGTATTTTATTACTTTTGATCAATCTTCTTCTACACCCTTTCTCCCTCCCTCCCGTCACTCTCCCGTCTTCCTCCATTTCCGGCGATCAGGTCGGTCCCTACGGCGACCCAAATCCGGCGAGAAGAACTCCGACAACAACAAATCCGGCCAAAGAAGTGATTCCGACGTCAAAGTTGTTCGGCCAACAATTCATTTTTTCCGGCAACATTCGTGCTTTTTCCGGACAAAATTTGAAGTAGCAAGTAATATACGTATTATATGAGCATTTTGGAGTCCAAAAATCATGTTTAATTCATATATATTTGGTTAATTTGTTTGGGATGAATTTTTAAAATTGTTGTTCATATTAACCCTAAATCAATTAAATTGATCAAAATCTCTTATTTCTTGATTATGTATACGAAATTGATGCTATTGTTAAGTTGTGTAATGTGTTATTCATCCTAAAACAAGAAAATAAGGTGGGAATGATCACTGTACCACTATTCTTAAATATTGTACCTCTGTTTGCATGTATATTGTACCACTTTAATACTGTTTTGTACCATATTTTCCTGGGAAATGTGAAGTTTTTTTGTTTTATTTATCCAGATATTGTTAGATAAATGGAAGGGGCACAAAGTGATATACTAGGAGTTGTACGTACAAGAATGAATTGCTTATGTTCTCTATGCACATTGGAGTCCAAAAATCATGTTTACTTCATATATATTTGGTTAATTTGTTAGGAATTGAATTTTAAAAATTGTTGCTCATATTAACCCTAAATCAATTAAATTGATCAAAATCTCTTATTTCTTGTTTATGTATACGAAATGGATGCTATTGTTAAGTTATGTAATGTGTTATTCACCCAAAAACAACAAAATAATGTGAGAATGATCAATGTACCACTATTCTTGATTATTGTACCTCTGTTTGCATGTATATAGTACCACTTTAATACTTTTTTGTACCATATTTTCATGGGAAATGTGAAATTTTTTTTATTTATCCAAATATTGTTTGATACATAGAAGGGGCATAAAGTGATATACTAGGGAGTTGTACGTACAAGAATGAATTATTTATGTTCTCTATGCACATTGGAGTCTAAAAATCATGTTTAATTCGTATATATTTGGTTAATTTGTTTGGGATTGAATTTTGATAATTATTGTTCATATTAACCCTAAATCAATTAAATTGATCAAAATCTCTTATTTCTTGTTTATGTATACGAAATGAATGCTCTTGTTAAGTTGTGTAATGTGTTATTCACCCTAAAACAAGAAAATAAGGTGGAAATGATCACTGTACCACTATTCTTGGTTATTGTACCTTTGTTTGCATGTATATAGTACCACTTTAATACTTTTTTCTACCATATTTTCCTGGGAAATGTGAATTTTTTTTATTTATCCAAATATTGTTAGATTCATGGAAGGGGCACAAAGTGATATATAAGAGAGTTGTACGTACAAGAACGAATTGTTTGTGTTCTCTATGCACATTGGATCAACGGTTGACGAAGTGTACACTCTCATATCAAAGAGGTGGCCGAATGTTAATTTCGAATCCGTCGTGCTATGCTATATTGCCCCAAAGGAAAAAAAGAGTGTTAGTTTGTTGGATGATGAGGATGTGAAGAACATGTTCGGTTACATGTTTGTTGGAAAATAAATATTGTAGAGATAATTGTCATTTAAAGAAATGAAAGATCGGATGATGGATTTCAATCGATCCCGATGAACATGAGATGGTAATGTTCCTTTCATAATATTAATGAATTTATTATTGAAATATGGTATACTCGTATCATATCTCAGTTCATTAATTTTTTAACTAGTTCCATTATTTATAAATTTTTGTATTATTTTATCATGAACGCATGGAAAACGTACAGTCTAATGATTTCTCGAAGGAAGAAGATGAGTTGTTGCAAGATAAATCGATCGATTCTTGGAGATCTTGCATCAAAGGAGAGGGGCAGATATTCAGTGGGACCGACGAATTTCGAAAGAGTGTCAACAACTACCCGATTGCAAACAAGCAGTTTTAAGTATCGAAAAAATGACAAGCAGAAGGTCATCGTTTGTTGTAGCATTGCGGATTGTGAATGGAGAGTATATGCATCGTTATACAAAAGGGATCAACAGTTTGCCATCTGGAAATGCAATCTCGTCCATACTTGTGTACTCATTTTCATTTCAAAGAGTGGGTAGTAAATGACACTTTATGAAAAATATTTTTATACAATATACTGGCATTTTATACTGCAATATAGGTAATAATTTTGTGAAGTTTTAATCGGTGTATTACATTTTCATTCCAGAAGCTGGTACTAATTGATCAATAACAGGTACTTCATAGAAGAAAAAGCGGTATTATATCCGTCAAAACTGGTACCAGTCAATGAGTTGAAGTGGTACTAGGGATAGGATATCTGGTACTAGATCGCCATAATGTGGTACTGTCTTACACTATGACTGGTACTACGTTTTGTAAATGTTGAGCAGAATTGAAATAATCAATTTTTCTTCACAAAAGTTAGTATTAATCAATCAAAATCAGGTACCACGCAGAATAAGATGCGGTACTATACCGGTACTATTATCAAAATCGCGATTTCTCTAATCCTTCACGTCTACCATGACACGTGGATCGCTCACACGTGATTTGGATGAAAAAAAGTAGAATTGGAAACATATAGTTAGAATTTAGAGTAGTCATGTATGATGATTTCTATGAGATGAAGTGTGTCATTCAATTAAATGAGGCCTAGTAGAAGTGTTTTCTCATTAGTGTATCGAGTTCATGACCAATTTGCGATAAACTCAATCAAAAACATTTAAAATCTTATATAAACTAATGTCAGAGTGATCATGGGTTGTATAAACATCATTTGCGACCGAAATTCGGTCTTCTTATGTGTTCATTACAAGTGGTACTAGGGACAGGATATCTGGTACTAACTCTCCATAATATGGTACTGACTTACACTATCACTGGTACTACTTTTTGTAAATGTTGAGCAGAATTGAAATAATCAATTTTTCTTAAAAAAAGTAGGTATTATTCGATCGAAATCAGGTACCACGCAGAATATGATGCGGTACTATGTTTCCAAAAACTGGTACTATTATCAAAATTGCGATTTCTCTAATCCTTCATGTCTACCATGACACGTGGATCGCTCACACGTGATTTGGATGAAAAAAAGTGGAATTGAAAACATATAGGTAGAATTTGAAGTAGTCATGTATGATGATTTCTATGCGATGAAGTGTGTCATTCAATGAAATGAAATCTAGTAGTAGTGTTTTCTCATTAGTGTATCGAGTTCATGACCAATTTGCGATTAAACTCAATCAAAAGCATTTAAAATCTTATATAAACTAATGTCATAGTGATCATGGGTCGTATAAACATCATTTGCGACCGAAATTCGGTCTTCTTATGTGTTCATTACAAGTGGTACTAGGGACAGGATATCTGGTACTAACTCTCCATAATGTGGTACTGACTTACACTATGACTGGTACTACTTTTTGTAAATGTCGAGCAGAATTGAAATAATCAATTTTTCTTCAAAAAAGTAGGTGCTATTCGATCGAAATCAGGTACCACGCAGAATAAGATGCGGTATTATGTTTCCAAAAACTGGTACTATTATCAAAGTCGCGATTTCTCTAATCCTTCATGTCTACCATGACACGTGGATCGTTCCCACGTGATTTGGATGAAAAAAAGTGGAATTGAAAACGTATAGGTAGAATTGGAAGTAGTCATGTATGATGATTTATATGAGATGAAGTGTGTCATTCAATGAAATGAAGTCTAGTAGTAGTGTTTTCTTATTAGTGTATCGAGTTCATGACCAATTTGCGATTAACCTCAATCAAAAACATTTAAAATCTTATATAAACTAATGTCAGAGTGATCATGGGTCGTATAAACATCATTTGCGACCGAAATTCGGTCTTCTTATGTGTTCATTACAAGTGGTACTAGGGACAGGATATCTGGTACTTACTCTCCATAATGTGGTACTGACTTACACTATGACTGATACTACTTTTTGTAAATGTTGAGCAGAATTAAAATAATCAACTTTTCTTCAAAAAAGTAGGTACTATTTGATCAACATCAGGTACCACGAAGAATAAGATGCGGTACTATGTTGCCCAAAACCGGTACTAATATCAGAATCGCGATTTCTCTAATCCTTGATGTCTACCATGACAGGAGGATCTTTCACGCGTGATTTGGATGAAATAGTGGAAGTTAAAACATATAGGTAAAATTTGAAGTAGTCATGTATGATTCTATGAGATGGAAGTGTGTCATTCAATGAAATGAAGTGTATTTGTAGTGATTTCTCATTAGTGCGTTGAGTTTATGACCAATTTGCGAATAAACTTAATTAAACACGTTATAAATCTCATAGAAAATAATGTGATAGTGATTATTGGTCATATAAACATCATTTGAGACCGAACTTTGGTGTTTTATTATGTTCGTCGGAGCTGGTACTAAAGACCCGATATCTGGTACTAAAACACTGAAAGCTGGTACTATCTTACTATAGGTCTGGTACTAATTATTACAAATATTGACCACAATTGAATAATCCATTTTCGCTGACCAAAAGTTGGTACTAATTCATCAATAACTGGTATTGCAAAGAAGAAAATGTGGTATTATTTGCGTCAAAACAGGTACTATTTTACAAAAATCAGTTTTTTTTTTTTACGTTCGTCGGAGTTGGTAATAAAGACCCGATATCAGGTATTAGAACACAATAATTGCGGTATTATCTTACTCTAGGTCTTGTACTAATATTGAAAATGTTGACCAAATTGGAAGTAATCCATTTTTTGTTCTTTCTACAAAGTAAGTACTAATTCATCAATAGCTGGTACTACATAGAAAGGAGTGGTATTATTTGTTGAAAAACTTATACCATTTTAAGAGATTCGTTTTTTTTTTTTTTTATGTTCGTCGGAGTTGGTTGAAAAATATTAATTGATATAGGTAGAATTATTAATTAATATACTAAACGGGATCGTTCACGCGTAATTTGGTTGAAAAATAGTGGAATTTAAAACATATAGGTAGAATTTGAATTAATTCATTTTTTGTTCTTTCTACAAAGTAGATATTAATTGATCAATAACTGGTACTGGATGTTAGTGTTATATACTGAAAGCTTGGCTTTGCATGTTATTACACATTTACCCTTTATGAATGAGAATCATGTTAGATTAAACAAGTTCTACGTTCTGTTGTTCTGCACTTAGATAGGGTGGGTCATCATCGGGCGAACCGAAGATCACTCTATCAGTCACTTGCGAACAAGAATAGTTGTTCACAACCTAGATGGACATGAACACCCCATCCGAACGGTTGTAGTGTCAACTGTACAGTTTGTCTTGACTGATTAGTTGCACTAGTACATTTATGTATTGAACAGGATCCCAGAGAGGAGAAGTTCATTTTATACTGATCGTCGTAAATGAACTAGGCCTCGGTTAATTACTGCGTTCTCTTAACCCGTAAGATATTAAACAGGCAGATATATATAATATATATTACTTTGATTCACATGGGTGAGGTTCAGTTCGCTGGATTAATATTCCTACTGTTTTGGGTAATATTATTATATATAGGATGTGCTGTTAGAATTTTTACGGTCACCATGTGCGTTAGTTTGATGATGTCCCCGGAGTGAGTTCATGAAGGATTGTTATGCTAAACCCTGCAGGTGGATTAAATTCCGGCATAATAAGAATGTGATTAACGAGCGCTAGCTTCGGTGAAATAATAATAAATTAATTAATTCTTGATTGTCAGTAATCGAATTAATTAATGGACATTATATCTTAAACGTGGGGAGGTAAATCGAGTAATTATTATTGGAGTCTCAAATGTAATTTGGGCTAGGGAAAGGGAGTGCAATAATATAATGTTGGTGGCCCATTAATATTATTTAATTAATTAGAGGAGTGGGTTTGGCCCACAGTTAGTCTAATTAATTAAGGAGCCCTTTTGCTAATCTCCTTAGGGTCCCTATTGTAGCTCTATATATATATCATTAAGCTCATGAGAAGAGAATCTCAATCCTATTCACACGTGAATAACGCCGCCCATCCCTCTCTCTCTAGATCTCATTCGAGCTTTATCTTCTTCTTGGTGCTCCACTGGTACAAGTTGAAGAAGGGTGTATTGAGTAAAACAGTAGAAGATCTGTAGGTAAAACGAGACGAAATATATTTTGACCTACAGAACGAACCGGAAGTCCGATTGAGACGTACAGTATACCCAGACGACCGTCTCGACGAGAGCTTTCCATCGCCGCCAACGTCGCCGGAATCCGACGCCGCACGCGTCCTCACGCGCCGCCGGAAGGTGTCTGGCAGCAAAATTTCGTTTTGATCTGTTTGCATCCGTTTGATCCAGTTTTGATCTGATCTTGTTCGTGCAATCCAAGACGCGTGTTGCGGTCAATCAATTGCGGTCAACCGTTCGTGGTCAACCAGATCTACATAAATTTTAAGCCGTCAGTTCTCTACGTCAAACCTTTAGATCCGCTGCGCATAGGTTTACGTTTGCTATTGAATTCGTGATTTGTACATAACGAGATCCTCACAGAGCCCAACAAGTGGTATCAGAGCACTTGGTTAATTCGTTTTGTACAAAGTTCGAATTTTTTAGGCTTTATTTGACAAGATGTGTTCAAACGCAGCCATATATTGGATTATATTTGCATAACTCGGTTTTGCAGGAACATAGTTAATCCACTATTATGGTCGATTATGTGTTTGATGAATGTTGTTGAATGTGATGTATGGTTTTAAATTTGTTTTTAAAGCCTCGGGCATGTCGAGGAATTTATGGATGAATGTTTGTAATAATTATTTGCCCGGGGGTTGACCGGATAGATTTAATTATTTGTTTAGAAAACATGTACATCCAAACGTTGGATCTAGGATCGAATTATGTAATTTTGTAAATTATATTTTTCGTGTTGTGATCGTGTGTTGATAACCGGGAGATCACAAGAGATCAACGAGCCTCGAAGAATTTAAAAAAAAAAAATAAAAGGAAAACGGCGCGTTTTTCCGACCACTGGCGGCGGCGGCCGGCGGCCGGGCGGCAGCCAGGCGGCAGTCGGCGGTTGGCTGCAGGAGGTGGAGAGGTTTTGCCTTCTTGTCCAAGCAGTACAAGATCAACCAGGATTCTACTGCTTAAAGGAGTTCCAGTTGAACAGGGAAAAGAACTGTCACAGTTTCCTTGTTTAAGGAGACTCAATATTTAATGGCCATAATAGTGGATTTATTTATTTATTTAATTAAATTTATTATGCCATTAAATTATTATTTATGCATGTTAATTAATTATGTTCTTGCATGGGATTAATTTAGTATTGCTAGATTAATTATGCATGTTAATTAATTATGTAATGCATAGAATTAATTTAGAATTGTGTCAATAAATTATGCATGTAATTAATTATTGCACTGGCATGGATTAATTTAGAATTGCATAAATTATTGAACATGTTAATTAATTATTGCATTGACATAGATTAATTTAGAATTGCATGAATTAATATGCATGTTAATTAATTATTGCATTAACATAGATTAATTTGGAATTGTATAAATAGTTAAAAATCCTCATTAAATTATACTAAGTTTGAGAAGGGATTTTAAATTAAAGTTAATTGTAAAATTCCTAAGGCCTCCATTTCTAATTTGTCGGTAATCAATTAAGCTGCGGTAATGGGCTCCCCCTCGGGTGACATTGCTAAAATTTAATTGTAGGAAATTACTAGGACAAATTTCTAATATTAGACGGTTAGAGGAAATCTTATGAGAGCGTACGGGCTTCCCCTCGGATGACGGATAATCAAATTTGACGACCTTAGGACCGAGAAATGGGATTCACTTAGAATGCGATTAAATTTATTAACCCCCCTCGGGGTCCCTGAATTCTATTGCATGGCCAAATGGAGACCGACTATTAATTTCGTTCGTCATGAATTTGGTTTTGACTTATGGAAGTTAATGGGCCTTAGAAAAGCCCTTCTCTTACAAAATGCGAGTTTGTAGGGCGACCCTCGTAGCATGCATTCTCACAAGGTGTAATAGATGTCGGTGGATTTAAGTTAATGTTGTTTTGAGGATATCAATATTAACAGTTAAATTCAAAAGTGTTTAATCTGTAAAATTTATTTGCATGATTCTCAGGATATTCATCATGTCGTTTAATCTGTTGTCTGTCATTCTAAAAGAAAATCAACTTACTGGTCCTAATTACATTGATTGGAAGAGGAACTTAGACATAGTGTTGACTGCTGAGGGTTATAAGTTTTCTATCACTGATGCTTGCCCGGCGGTGCCGGCGGCTGATGCTCCTGAGCAGGAGAAAAAGGAGTATGCTCGGTGGAAGAAGGCTGATGAGATGGCAAAGTGTTACATTCTGGCTTCTATTTCAAATGTTCTTCAACATCAGCATCAGTCTAAGGACACTGCAGCAGATATACTTCTCAATCTCAGGGATCTGTTCGGACATCAGTCTAGGGCTGCTAGGCAAGAGGCTTTGAGTGCTCTGATGAGTACGCGCATGGCTGAGGGCACACCCGTAAGGGAGCACGCCCTCAGGGTTATGGCGCAGCTCAATGAGCTTGAGGTTATGGGAGGTTATATTGACGGGGAAACCCAGGTTGATATTATGCTCCAATCTCTGCCGAAGAGCTTTGATCAGTTCCGGTTGAACTACAACATGCACAAGATGCATATGGCACTTCCAGAACTGCTTGCAGAGCTTCAGTCAGCGGTGGCCTTATTCACTCAAGCACCTCAGGTGCTAGTCGCCGAGCAGGCTGGACCTTCCAGGCCTCACAAGGGCAGGAAGAGAAAGAAGTCTGCGGGAAAGGCGAAGCCACAGGATGCTCCGGTTTACCCACGACCGACCCCTCAGGCTGTGGCAAAGAAACTGAAAGGAAGATGCCACAAGTGCAATAAGTCAGGACACTGGAAGGTCGATTGCCCTCTCCTCAAGGAAGGTAACTCTCTCGTTAATGTCGTAGAAACATGTTTAGCGGTTGTATCTACCAGAACCTGGTGTGTAGATACTGGAGCCACTGATCATGTCTGCAATTCTATGCAGGGGTTCCAGGATACCAAGCGACTTAGGGAGGGAGAGATCACCATCTACATGGGCAATGCTACGAAAGTGGCGGCTGTTGCAGTGGGAGACGTTACTTTATCGTTCGATAGTAGTAGTTTGGTTTTGAGAAATTGCCTTTATGTTCCTAGTTTTAGAAAGAACCTTGTTTCAGTTTCTAAACTCGTTATGGATGGTTTTCCAGTTTCATTTGATGACATGGTTATTATTCGTTTTGAAAATCGTTTCATATGTTGTGGTTCATTAGTTGGCAATTTATATGTTCTCAAACCGAACTCTCCCACAATGCAACATAATGAATTGAATAATGTCATAACTACATCTAATAAGAGGAAGGAGTCTTCGCAGATGAATCAAGCATATCTGTGGCACCTTAGACTTGGACACATCAACCTTAGGAGGATTCAAAAGTTAGTCGCCAGTGGACATCTCGGTCCATTGGAAGAGCACTATCCAACTTGCGAATCATGCCTGGAAGGTAAGATGGCCAAGAGGCCGTTTACGGCAAAGGGGTATAGGAGCCAAGAAGTGCTAGGATTGATTCATTCTGATTTGTGTGGTCCTATGTCGATCCAGGCTAGAGGAGGTTTCGAGTACTATGTGTCTTTCATAGATGATTACTCGAGATATGGGTACGTTTATCTGTTGCACCGCAAGTCCGAATGCTTTGAGAAATTCAAGGAATATCGGGCAGTTGTGTAGAAGCTTCATGGTAAATGTATCAAGTCACTTCGTTCTGATCGAGGTGGCGAATACCTTTTTGGAGAGTTCAGGACATACTTATCGGAAGCTGGGATTGAGTCCCAACTGACTGCACCCGGCACGCCCCAGCAGAATAGGGTTGCAGAGCGAAGAAATAGGACTCTTATGGAGATGGTTAGGTCTATGATGAGTTATTCGAGGTTACCAGATTCGTTCTGGGGCTTTGCATTGGAAACGGCAGCGTATATTCTGAACATGGTTCCATCGAATTCAGTTGACACTACCCCTTATGAGATGTGGAAAGGGCGCAAGCCCAGTTTCTCACAGTTTCGAGTTTGGGGTAGTCCTGCACACGTGTTAGTGCAGGAACCTGGCAAGTTGGAGAAACGTTCGGAAGCACGAGTTTTCGTAGGCTATCCCAAGGGAACGAAAGGTGGATTATTTTATAGTCCCAAGGATCGGAAGGTGATCGTTTCGACGAACGCTAGATTCTTGGAAGAAGACTATATTATGAATCATAAGCCCGCGAGTAGACTAGTCTTAGAGGAGTTAAGGGGTGAAATCGATGGTTCCCCACCGAGTGCGCAAGTAGATACATCACATAATACTGCATCACGACACACTGAGAGTGTACCAGTGCAGACAGTGCCTCGTCGCAGTGGGAGGGTTTCTCATTTACCCGACCGATGGATAGGTCTTGGAGAGTCGTCAGACTCAGTTCCAGGAGGCCTAGAATCAGACCCAAGAACTTACGATGAGGCACTCCAAAATAAAGATGCAGATTCATAGAATGTTGCAATGAAAGTTGAAATGGGGTCAATGGACTCTAATCAGGTCTGGGATCTTGTAGAACCACTCGATGGGGTACGACCCATTGGATGTAAGTGGATCTATAAGAGAAAGAGAGGATTGGATGGGAAGGTGCAAACTTTTAAGGCTAGGCTTGTTGCGAAAGGTTATACCCAGATCGAGGGTATTGATTATGATGAGACCTTTTCGCCAGTAGCTATGCTTAAGTCCATTCGGATTCTCTTGGCTGTAGCCGCTCATATGGACTATGAGGTCTGGCAGATGGATGTCAAGACAGCTTTCCTTAATGGGAACCTGCAAGAAGACATCTATATGCAGCAACCAGAGGGATTCATTGCTGAAGGTCGTGAGCATCTAGTGTGTAAGCTTAATCGGTCTATTTATGGACTGAAGCAAGCTTCGAGATCTTGGAACATCCGTTTTGATGAGGTGATCCAGTCGTACGGGTTCACTCAATGTCCGGATGAGCATTGTGTTTACAAGAAAATCAGTGGGAGCGTGGTGGTGTTTCTTGTGCTTTACGTAGATGACATACTGCTTATTGGAAACAGTAAGAAGGAGTTATCAGACGTAAAGGTGTGGTTGTCTAAGCAGTTTGATATGAAGGACTTAGGTGAAGCAGGACACATTCTTGGTATTAGGCTCATTAGAGATCGTAAGAAGAGAATGTTGTGCTTATCCCAGTCTTCATACATAGATACTGTCTTGGCCAGATTTAGCATGCAGGATTCCAAGAAAGGTATGTTACCTTTTAGACATGGAATACCTTTATCTAAGGAGATGTCTCCTAAGACGTCTAAGGAGATAGAGGAGATGAAGACAGTTCCTTATGCTTCGGCAGTAGGAAGTCTCATGTATGCAATGCTATGCACAAGGCCGGATATTAGCTACGCCGTTGGCATGGTAGCTAGATATCAAAGTAATCCAGGACGGGAACATTGGTCTGCGGTGAAGCATATACTCAAGTACCTGAGAAGGACTAAGGAGTACATGTTAGTTTACCGTGCAGACAGCTTGTTACCTCTGGGTTACAGTGATTCTGATTTCCAGTCAGATAGGGATGAAAGTAAGTCAACCTCAGGTTATGTGTTTACCTTGGGAAGTGGAGCCATTTCATGGAGGAGTGCTAAGCAGAAATGCGTGGCAGACTCCACCATGGAAGCCGAGTACATAGCAGCCTCAGAGGCAGCGAAAGAGGCAGTTTGGCTCAGGAACTTCTTAGTGGACTTAGAGGTTATACCGAGTTTGCCACGTGGTATCACCGTGTACTGTGATAACAGTGGAGCAGTAGCGAACTCAAAAGAACCTCGAGCCCACAGGGCAAGCAAACACATAGAGCGCAAATACCATCTGATTCGGGATATCGTTGGTAGAGGAGACGTTGATGTTGCCAAGATTGCATCAGAGGATGCATGGCAATAGGATCGACATAGGTCTTTTAGAATAACGGATTGATAGGACTATACTGTAAAAGCGAAAGCTTTAAGTATAAGTGGGAGATTGTTAGTGTTATATACTGAAAGCTTGGCTTTGCATGTTATTACACATTTACCCTTTATGAATGAGAATCATGTTAGATTAAACAAGTTCTACGTTCTGTTGTTCTGCACTTAGATAGGGTGGGTCGTCATCGGGCGAACCGAAGATCACTCTATCAGTCACTTGCGAACAAGAATAGTTGTTCACAACCTAGATGGACATGAACACCCCATCCGAACGGTTGTAGTGTCAACTGTACAGTTTGTCTTGACTGATTAGTTGCACTAGTACATTTATGTATTGAACAGGATCCCAGAGAGGAGAAGTTCATTTTATACTGATCGTCGTAAATGAACTAGGCCTCGGTTAATTACTGCGTTCTCTTAACCCGTAAGATATTAAACAGGCAGATATATATAATATATATTACTTTGATTCACATGGGTGAGGTTCAGTTCGCTGGATTAATATTCCTACTGTTTTGGGTAATATTATTATATATAGGATGTGCTGTTAGGATATTTACGGTCACCATGTGCGTTAGTTTGATGATGTCCCCGGAGTGAGTTCATGAAGGATTGTTATGCTAAACCCTGCAGGTGGATTAAATTCCGGCATAATAAGAATGTGATGAACGAGCGCTAGCTTCGGTGAAATAATAATAAATTAATTAATTCTTGATTGTCAGTAATCGAATTAATTAATGGACATTATATCTTAAACGTGGGGAGGTAAATCGAGTAATTATTATTGGAGTCTCAAATGTAATTTGGGCTAGGGAAAGGGAGTGCAATAATATAATGTTGGTGGCCCATTAATATTATTTAATTAATTAGAGGAGTGGGTTTGGCCCACAGTTAGTCTAATTAATTAAGGAGCCCTTTTCCTAATCTCCTTAGGGTCCCTACTGTAGCTCTATATATACATCATTAAGCTCATGAGAAGAGAATCCCAATCCTATTCACACGTGAATAACGCCGCCCATCCCTCTCTCTCTAGATCTCATTCGAGCTTTATCTTCTTCTTGTTGCTCCACTGGTACAAGTTGAAGAAGGGTGTATTGAGTAATACAGTAGAAGATCTGTAGGTAAAACGAGATGAAATATATTTTGACCTACAGAACTGACCGGAAGTCCGATTGAGACGTACAGTATACCCAGACGACCGTCTCGACGAGAGCATTCCATCGCCGCCAACGTCGCCGGAATCCAACGCTGCACGCGCCCTCACGCGCCGCCGGAAGGTGTCTGGCAGCAAAATTTCGTTTTGATCTGTTTGCATCCGTTTGATCCAGTTTTAATCTGATCTTGTTCGTGCTACTCAAGACGCGTGTTGCGGTCAATCAATTGCGGTCAACCGTTCGTGGTCAACCAGATCTACATAAATTTTAAGCCGTAAGTTTTTCTCTACGTCAAACCTTTAGATCCGCTGCGCATAGGTTTACGTTTGCTATTGAATTCGTGATTTGTACATAACGAGATCCTCACAGAGCCCAACACTGGATAGAATAAAAGGTGATATTAATTGTTGTAAAACTGGTACTGTTTTACAAAATCGTTTTTTTTTCTTTTTTTTTTATGTTCGCCGAAGTTGGTACTGTATACCCGATGTATGGTACTAGAACACCATAATATCGGTACTATCCTACTCTAAATCTGCTACTAATTTTTCAAAATGTTGACCAAAATTGAAGTAATCAATTTTTGTACTTTCTGCAAAGCAAGTATTTATTCATCAAAAACTGGTACTGCATAGAAGAAGATGTGATACTATTATTGGTAAAACTGGTACTATTAAACATGTATCATTAAGAACTTGCACATTTTCTTCCTTTCTACAAAGTAGGTACTCAACACTGAAAAAATGAGTAGTAATAAAAAAATATATAAAAGGGCTACTCTAACTTTTGTGCAGCATTCTGCCTCAACATAATATCAAGAACTCTCACAGTCTCTTAAAAATGTTTGGTCTCATGGCCACTAAGAGCGTTTGCTATTGCAGACATTGGGATTTTGGCATCAAAGTTAATGGCCACTTTGTATGTTTTGGTATGAGGCCGCCTTCTTGATCTCTTATGATCACTTTCACTTAGGCTACCATCAGCTTCCGGACTACGATTCCCAGTACCCCTACAGTCAAGTGTTTCGAAATATAAAGCAGAGACACAAAAAATTAACCAAAAAAAACTACTTAAAAGTAGAAATTACTATTTAGCTGCTCGATGACACTTCGGACATGACCACAGTAAATTCGAGCTTGTTGTGAGGCAGAGGACCCACACTGAACAAGCTTTTCTCACCATCGTATGCGAATCTTTTGCCGGCAAGCTCGGTTTTGTAGGTCTCGTAGACCTGGCCGAGGATCTTTCGCCCGACTCCTTTTGCATCGACAGGGGTATCATCTTCGTATTAGATTGTGACCTACACCAGAAAGAATTAAAAGAACAAAAAAAGAAAAAGAAAAAAAAGACACATAACCATCAGTTTAAACACTATTGGATTTACATACATTGTTAATGATTCAAGACTCTATTTCAATAAACATCTAAATAATAGTGAGAAGACTATACATACACTGTAATGGTAAAAGGAACCATCGATTTTTGATACGGAGACTTTAAAGTGGTTTGTCAAGAGTGATATGTTTTGTCCTCTCGAACCCAATCCTCGCCTGGCCATAGGAAGACGTTTACTACTTCTGCCGAATTTTTCCGGCACACCTTTTGGAGGTATTGGCGTTGGTGGTGGTAGTATTTCCGGTTTTCGATTGTCCATTTTTTCTTGAAACACAATGAAGATAACATTAGAAACTCTTATGCATACACACATACTGAAATGGAAGGCAAAATTAACACACAAATTTCAAGCAGGGATATCAAATCACTTTTTTACTAGTAATAGTTCATCAACATATATCCTCAGGCATAAATCTTGAAGTTGATTACCGTACAAGCATACAAAAACACAAAACCACATTGCTACATAAATTATAATTATCAATCCAATAGGCAGTATGCTAGTTGCAGTATTCACAAGCCCACTTCAATTTGAAAAAAAGAGTGAGTGAAGTTGAATCTGCTCATGATACAGAGGCAATATTCTCCAAACAAACAATTGCCCACTCAAATTCAAATAAAATAATAATAACTACAACAACAACAATTGATTAAGAAAAAACATACCAAAATCAATAAAACTCAAATAAATCAATAAAACCCTAGACATGCAAATAGCCCCAATTTATCAATAAAATTCGTAATTGGTGAAATAAAACTCAAATTCGAAGTGCATTAGCATCAACTAAATACCAAATTTTGAAAAATCTTGAATTCAATAAAAATATCAAAATTTTGAAAAAAATTCCCAAATTCTGAATTGAAGAAAAAAAATCAAAATTGTTGAAAAAAATCCCCAAAATCTTACCTTGCTTATTGTGGACGACAGTTTGTCGGATGTGGAACGACGAGGAGGACGGTTTTTTGAGCCCACCATTCTTTTAGCGAGGAGGATGTGGAGCTGAACGAAGAGAAGGGCAACTTTCCGGAGATATGGCCGGCGACGGGAGAGGGACTGAACGAAGAGACGAACGGAATTTTCAGAGGGAGAGACGATCGGCGGAATTTCCAGAGAGGCGATGGATTTTGAGAGAGAGATACGCAGAGAGAAGACGACGAAGAGAGAGAGAGATGGGTTAAAGAAATGAAATTGAATTTTCAATAAAATAAAGTAAAATAAATAAATAATAATAATATAGGTATATATATGGGGAGTTGAGAGGAAAGAGACATTTGTATTAGAAAGTGGAGAGGAAGAATAAAAGGAGTGGGGAAAGAAAAGAGAATTGGGGATTGGAGATTTATAAGGAATTTACACAAGAAAAAAACACACATAATACACATATACGGGATGTGTGGGTGGTTTTGAATGGCGTTGGGAGAGAGGGTGGGGCCTATAATTAATGATAAGTGGAGGTGGGAAGGTCTGTGAACTAGTCGGGCTGTTCAAACTAATCCAATTGTGAACAGTATCCCACAGTTGAATGTCAGTTCGCTTTTTTCATCTCTTTAATTCAGTGAATCAGATTGGATGCTCAATGCATAGGATTCAGGCAAAATTTATTGTTATAAGACAACCACCTCCCGCAAAATGATTCGTTCTTCAAAGACAAATATATTATATATAAATTGGCAGTGAAAAAATGCTACTTTCGCACTATAGGCATAAATGTTGATATATCATTGATTATTTATCAATATGACGATGACCTGAAAGTGTTGAATAGAGGAATAATGGTAACTATGTATTATGTCAAGAAGTGTCATTTGCGTTATGTCAAGATGTGTCATTTGCGTTATATTAATTTAATAACATAACTCACATGACATATATATGACTCAAAATTTTTAAAGTGTTTTAAATAATAACCAACAATGTACATAAATTCTATGGAGACATTTGTAGTGCTCCGTTCAATTAATAAGAAACAACTCGTTTTATTTTATCTCGAGTGCATTGCATTGTATATCATCTTATTTTGTTAAGCTTGATTAAGTCTATTAAGTTCATTAAAATTATTTAAATTTCCTAATCTATTTAATCCAGTAAGTTGAATAATTAATGTAGATGTCCTCGTCTACTTAAATTATTCCAAGTTTTTATTAATTCCTTTTTTTTTTTCCAAACGATAGATTTATAACTAAAACACATACTTACAACCGACTCACTAGCCGGAAAAGGGGAGGCCTACCAACATCCAAAGGTAGCCTCAATACCACGACACAACACAACAAAAAACACACAAAAACTTCCCAACGAGAGAATACAAACCCCCCAACGAGAGAATACAAACTCCCCAACGGAAGAATCTAACACTCCCCAACGGGAGAATCAACACTCCTAAAACTAAAATCGGGGAAGAAAAGCACAAACGCACTCTTACAACACAACACGAACACAAACACAACAAAATAGATAAATAATGGCCCTTCCCACAGCAGCTAAACCAAACAGAACACCAACCAATGACGACGACACCTACGGGCGGTCACCCATACGGACAGAGACCTAGTCCAAGTCTCAAAGCCAGAAACTGCAGATAAATCGCCTAACCAGGTTCAAGATTAAAGGACTGTGACCCTCGCCCAGGTAGACAACCTATATACCCGCGACCGGAGAAAAACACTACAAACTCCACCTCCCAAATCCCGACGACCCGGGCCCAGGACACAAGATTCGACCCGACCCGACTCCTCCACTGCAACCCAACCAGCCCAATGGCGGAGAAGAACGGAAGAAGAGAGGAGAGTGGAACCGCCCAATCTCGGCCCCGACCACCACCAAGGAGAGGATTGGAGCCACAACCGCCTCGCACAGCCTCATCGGAAGCCTGCCACCGCCTAGACGACGAGGAATCGCCGGACCACATCTTACCTTGACAACCTAGAAGGAGGCGAAAACAAGGAAGAAACCGTCGCGTCGCTCGAAGAAGAGGCCGCCGCCACATCCGACGGTTCTCTGGAAGCTAGCCGTACAGCACGGTGAAGGCCGCCGTCATGGTGGCCCGAAGGCCCTGCTGAGGGAAGGCAGAAATTGCTCTGATTTAGGGTTTCTGTGGAATTGGAAAAAGGCCGGCTGTGGAATTGGGAACCTTTTATTAATTCCTTTGCCAATCAAAAATCGTTCGATTTCAAGTTCAATTGCAAGTCAAATTCTGAGTCATTTTGCTAACTTTTTCCCAAGCAAGACCAAATATTTTTCGGCCCAAATTCAAAGAGAATTTTTGGTCCTTTAAGCACCAAGAACCCTACCCTTGTGAGCCTAAAAAATTTGGCCTCTGTTGCTAAGGTTTTGGCTCCATTTTGAATTCAAAATTCAAGCACACGCACTATGGTAAGCAATCTTGACCTCCAATCGCTCCTTTTTGCTCGCCAAATAAGCCCCAAAGCACCCCAAAAATCCGCCTAAATCAGCCCCAAGAAAGGCAAAGCTTGATCTCTTTTCCCTCATTATTTTTCCCCTCCTTCAAGACATTCCTGGATCAAAATTTCTCCCTCATTTCGGCCCTCTAATAGCAGCAAGAGTGCCCCAAAATCACTCTCAATCACTCTCCAGAGTTCAGAAATTTAGAGACAAATCCCTCTCAAATCCGAGCACCCGAAACTGCACGAGAGCCTTGCCGGAAACCACCGTGAGCCTCCAAGAGCAGCCTTGCCGGGGGCGACGAGATGTAAGCAGCCGTGAACCCATCCGCGATGCCTTGTCGAGGAGAATCCACAAGCGCACCCAGACATGAGGGGGATTAAAGGACCCTTAGCAGGAGCCCGAAGCCTCCACGCCAGCACACCCCGAGGACGACATCGGAGATCTCACACGTAGCCGCGTATTTCCAAGGAGATCCACTACCGAATCATGGACCGAGGAGCAACAAGGGTGAGTGGATCGAGTAACCGCAGAAGAGAGCTAGTCCAAGCGTGGCTAAGCCTTCACCCGCAAATCCTCTCCCCTTTCTTCAAAATCCAAGGAGAAAGGTAATTTATTCTCGTTAAATTGTTCACGTGGAAATTGAGTAAAGTGCTTAAGGCTGTTGTGAAATTATGTGAATTGGAACTCTCTATATGCTTTGATTTTTTAGCCATGAAAATTTTTGCCTTATGCCTTCAAGGAAATTGGATCTTGGTGTTGTTGTTTAAGCCTTATGATTAAACTATTAGATCCATATTTTGAGCCCTTATGCCTTAAGGATTCAGCCTATAAGCCCAGTAATATTGTGCCTTGAAAGTTGACCTTGAAACCATGTTGTTCGTGTTGTTTTGGAACCATTAGAATCAATGAAATCCTTGAAAAATCAATTTTTGGCCGAATCCAAACCTCCTCGGGTGGCAGCCTTAGTACTGACCCCCTCGGGTCGCACAACACCAAAGAGGCGCTGACAGGTACTGGAGATCTGACCCCGTGCGTGACTGCAGCATCTCGTGTTGCAAACGTCGCGCACAGGCATCGTGCACAGACGTGTCGCGCCCACTGACGAGTGGGTCGTTGGTGTGCCGTGCACTAGTTCCACATCACAGAGTGCCGCATCGCAGGAGCCGAGTCGCAGCGGGTCATACCGCGGACACCGGATGTCCTCAAAATGCTGCAGCCAACTTAGGTCACCCCAAGAGCCTAGACCCGTAGCACGTATCCAAGCAAGCAAGCGCGCGTCCCAGTGCCTGGTGTCCAGTAGCGCAAGCATGCGCGCAGCTTCTCACATGACAGTGCGTGCAGACCTGTGACATGTCCCAGCACGTGAGCGTGCATGCTGCCCCTAGTAAATTGTGTTCCCAAGTGCTCAAGGCCAGGCTGCAATGGACGGAAGAACGCTGGGTCGCGTCGAGCAGGGCTGCACTGTGGGCGACCAGCACCCTACGCGCCCATGTGACACATGCCAACAGCGGTCAGGCCGAGGCCGCGCCCAGCCAGCCGGACCCAGCCAGTACCGAACCACGTACCATTGAGCTATGTTCGACCCTTTGAACCCCTTTGAGTCGAACCTTATATTTAAGCCTTGAGAAACTATTTTTGAGCTTTATTTTACCCTTATCAGAGAGTTCTGAATTTCACTAATTTAATAAGAAGTCCTTAATCAATAATTATTGATTAAGTAGTAATTCAGTGTTTTTCAAGTAAAGTGAGATATTTAGGAGTTAAATTCTCAATATGTAGACTACGTCGAGCCCTCGAACTGTTGTGGAGAGAGAATTTTTTGTTGACAACGCCGGAAGTATACTGTTATTCGTGATTTCGCGACCACATTTCCGAAACAGATGTCGAGTGGACCACTTGTCCAATAGGTGGAGTTCACAACTGACCTGGTGCCCGGAGTAGGACTAGTGTCAAAAGTGCCATACAAAATGGCGCTAAAGGAGTAAGTACTCACTTTCAAGAGTCGAGGACTCTTTCGAACCGTGAAAGAAGCCAACACGCTTCAAGATTGACATGAGGCTCGAACACCCTCCACGGGAAGTCAAGGAGTCGGATGCCTCAAAGACAACATTCATGAGATTCTTCAAGGAAGAGCTGGGAAGTTCGAATGACGTTTCCAATACGAAAGAGATCATCGAAGAGAAAAAGTTCATATTGTAGAAGTTTGACGTGATGAAGTCATCTATAAGAACTAGTGGTGTCTTGACATCACTAGCAGTAGATTATATTTCGAGGAAAGAATCGTGAAGTGTTAGACGGTCGATAAATATGAACATCGCATGAGAGAATTTCCAAGTAAGCATAGTAGAAGATTTTCTCAAACCGCAGCAGACCGTGCCTTGGTGTCGAGCCGAGACCTTGCGCACAAAAGTGCGAACCTTTTGAAAGGGAAGGAAGAAGGGAGAAGCTTTAACCTTGAGACTTTAGTACTCTCGGGTTAATCTTAGCCATTATAGTCGTGGAACCATCGATTGTACCCGAAGAAGCTAGGTCCGAGTCGCAGTACGCCGAGTTACTATAAGGACTCAGAGCCACAGTGCAGTGAGGCGACTAGCAGGAGACGTGGATGCGGCTGTCTATATGACTGCATGCGACACAGACATTGTTGGTACATCGCACGTGGGTGCCACATTGCAAGTGTGTCGTGCCCGATGGGCACCGGGTAGCTGGTGTGTCGCATCACAGCGAGTCATGCCGCAGCTACTAGTTGTCCTCAGACGTTGTGTATGTGACTGCAGGCGACACAGACGCTGCTGGTACATCGCACGGTGGTGACGCAATGCAAGTGTGTCGCGCTCGAGGTCCCCGGGTAGCTGGTGTGCCGAATTGCAGCATGTCCCGTGCAAAGTGTCGCGTTGTCGTGTGCCGGGTCACAGCAAGTCATGCCACATGCAAAGAACATATATTATAAGTTGAGCAAAAGACTTAATATATATTTGCTTAAATATTTTGTAGCTTGAAGAGAATCGAGCCTCCGCCAGCTGCACATTCAGTTCCGGCACTTGGATTATCAACTTATCAAGTGGGGACCCCGAACAGGGTATTTCATTTCCTATAATCGTTTATGATATCTGAGGTATGTGTGTAAGTAGATTGTGACCTAGATGGATGAGAGTATCCATCCTAAGTCGAGTTAGTTGTGACCTGGACAGCAGAAGGTTTTCCCGCACTAGGTCGATAGTCTGGATGAGTGGAAGGTTTTTCCACCCTAGGTTTCTGTGGGAAGCAACCCCAGAATGTGATCACATGATTACTGGAAGTCTGCAGTATGAGTAGTACAGTTTATTTTATATACATGCTGAAGTCATGATATGTTATTATGGTTATTCTGTATTAAGTGTCGGTTTCTGCGGAACATAGTGGTTTTGCTCACGCCCTCACTTTCTATTTCTTTAGCTGATGGAGTCCAGCGTGGCGCGTGAGCGAGCATGGTGGTGGTGTTCTAAAGCTAGTGGATATTTTGAAAAACATTATGATGTCATGTGATATTTGAACATGTATTATGAACTATGTGTGTTTGAACATGTTTTAGCTTCCGCATTATGAGACAATGAGACTTTAGACTATGCATGTTTAATTCTCATAATTCTAGTATTTCCGTAGTACTTTATCTCGGAAGTGGAATATTATTTGGTTTGGTTGCATGCATGTTGTTTATTTGTCTAAGTAAAGAATGATAAAAGCAAGTGACTAAGTTAAGTAGCATCCTGCGAGAAAGATAAAGTGTTTTCGAGAATAAAGTAAGAGTTTTCGAAAATAAAAAGAAAAATTTTACGATGATTTTCGTCAGTCAAGTAGTAACTAAGTGGGGTGTTACATAAGAAGGTCGGTCCAAATGGCCCCGAAAAGGAGGTTAGGCTGATCTCACAGCCGAACTTTCCCCCAAGCCGAGGTCGTAGAGAATGCACTTGAAGATGTAAGGGCTTGATTGTTTATAAAATAATTTGTTCAAAATGAGTTATTTTGGTTACCTATAGTTAATTTTGAAAAAAATGGTATAGTTAGTTGTTAATGGAATTTTAAGAATGAATTAAAATAATATTTAAAATAAAATGATTAAAATTGGTTTGATGTAAAAGTAGGGAATAAATGATTGGAAATGATAGATAGTTAAAATTATGTTAGTGGATGAATAGTGAATTAAAGTTGATGTGATGTGTAAGAATGATTGGTTTGTATTATTTAATTATATATATAATATTAAAGATAGTAAGGTTGAGTTAAAGTTGAGTTAGATTTTGAATATGAAATAAAGTTGAGTAAATTATTTCATAAACAATCAAGCCTTAAGTCTCCACCTCTTACTGTCTGTATCGTCCTCCGAGATGGAAATCTATCGGATCTGATCTAAAACATGGGCACTAAAACCGGCTCCAGAGCCCAACACCATCTCTAACATATCCCTGTCCCGAGCCACGTTAGACCACAGGTCCTTCACCCGCAAAAAAGGAGAGAGGGTGACCTGCCTAGTGCTTGATATAGGTCCCTCACCAAACCACCACTCATCCCCAAAAGCTAACGTCCCCCTCACCCAGTATCCAGAAGATGGGCTCTTGGGCGTGCCTACCAACCCTGGTGAGTGTTTGTACCATTTTTGTTACGTTTTTCATTATTGTTTTGTCGCTATTTTTACACAGTTTTAGGAATTTTCATTGGTTTTTATTTGTTTTTGTAGTTTATTGTGTGTTTCTCTCTATTTTGGTTTTCTATGTGTTTTTGGTATGTTTTGTCGATTTTTCTTTATTTTTGGTGTGAATGTCGGAAGCCCCATGAGGAACCGATTTAGCCCGAACATTGACCGGGCAAACATGGTTGCACAGAAGGGTTCGTTAGCGACATTGAAGAAAAAGAAGAGCTCAATTTCGAACTTGGACGAGTCCGAATGGGCCCTAAACGCGAAGTCGCGCGAAACACATTCAGTATGTAGGTCAAGAGCTTCGGGAGAATATGATTTCAAGAATAATTAGGCCATGGAAGCATCATTGATTAGAGGGGCTCGTTAGCGACGCATAGGAAAAAACATAACTCAATTCCGAGTTCGGACGAGCCTAAACGAGATCGAAACACAAAGTTACGCAGCCGAGCCAGCAGGCCCCCGCGCCGCGGCAACCCTCCGCGGCGTGGAACTATGCCCAGCCATGCTGTGCTACCATGCCACGCCGCGTCCACCAGCTTCCCTCGCGCGCTTGTCACGCCGTGCAGTGTGTCACGACCCCGGACAGAGCCTCGTCTCTTCCCAGCACCACGCCGCACCACCTGGAAGCACCACGCCCGCGGGACCCCTTCACGCCGTGGCTCTCTGCATTTTGCCTATAAAAATCGAGCTAACCCTTCATTTTCTAGGCTATCTCTCCTTTGGGGTGAAAACCCTAGGGGTCGAGAAAAACAAAAGACGATAGTTCCTTTTCTTCTTCTTCTTCTTCATTTTTCTTCTTCTCTTCATCTTTCTTTTCCATTTTTATTCTTCTTCTTCTTCTTATTATTATTATCAAGGATTAAGCTTTGTATTTTGGGATTCAACACTTGGATTGAGATTAATTGTAAGTATTTCTCTCTTATTTAATTCTTGAATAATTGTTGATTTGAGAGGAATGATGATGTATGTTGAATTCGATATACGTAGCTAATTCTGATTGATAGGGATAGGGGATGATTGTTCTTGCTTAATTCGTATTTGTCGGCCTTTGATTTGTTTGTTCTTGTGCGAGTAGTTCTAATTAGGAATTGATGAATTGATGGTTGAATGATTGACATAATCGAAGAGTGAAAAATCGATCTTGCTATTGAAAACAATTGAATGTTAATTTGTCGAGTTAGGGTTTGTTGGTTCTATATGATTAGTCAATTAATACTCTTCTAATTCAATTAGCGACTTTTAGAACCGAAAGGGGATAAGTCGTAGACCTAGGCTCACATGAGATAGATGATTTTGTAATTGAATAGTCTATAGGTTTTAGATTGAAATACGTGCTTGTCAATGACCCGTCCCTTGTTACGAAAAGTTATTGGGATTGGGATAATTGGCGTGTGTTGTATATTCGAGCTTGTTCGTCTATGTTCAATCCCTTGTTACGAAGAGTTATTGGGAGAAAACTGCTAGATGATTAAGCAAGAGTGTCAATCTCGAATCGAACGATTAATTGCCCGGGTTTGCTAAAAGAACTTGAATTAATCATCCTCGACTCCCTAACTTCTTTATCATCGTTTCATTTATATTTTTAGATAGATTGTTGATTTCAGTTATTTCTTAGTTGGTAATTATTCAACCGCTATCTGATTAGAGTGTTTAAGATTTGTTTTCCTTTTATGTGTTATCAATACTAAAGCTGAATTCCGAACCATCTTCCTCGAGAGATCGACCTGGGGAACGAATCTTTCGATTCGATACTCGGTAAAAATAAAAATTTGTACACAACAAATTTGGCGCCGTTGCTGGGGAATGCAAGTAGGATATTTAGTTTTGGTGTTTGATTTATTTTTTGTTTTTCTCTTTATTTTGTGTTTTTCCTATTTTTTTTCTTTCTTTTGTGCATATTAGTTTTTCTCTTTGCTTTTCTTTTATTCTTACTTTCCTTTCCTTTTCATAGCTACGTGTGGTTATTCTGTTTTGGTGTGCAGGTATTATGAACTACAACCATGTGTTCCCCTATTCGCACACTCAATCTTGGGTTAACGAGCGAAGATATCACGCCGGGTACCACAACCAGTCATATCCGTATGCTTTCGAGTAGCGGTGGGACCCTTTCCCGGTCGAGCAATATTATGATTCCCACGAGTTTACTGAGAATCTCGACAGAATCTATGCTTTTGCAACATCCCGGTTAGCTCAGGAAGAAGAGACCGCAACCCGGTGTGCCCGTCTGAATCAGTCACCTCCATATTACGATTCTTGAGACTACTTCCAAACTTTGTCATATCCCTACAACCAGCAGTGGGATTCCGTGCCAGTCGAGCAATCATATGAGTCCCTCAAGGACTCCTCAGAGTACAATGCAAAGCTCGATCAGGCTCTCGCTCTTTTGGCATCCCAAGCGGCCTGTAGGAGCAACCTTGAGTCCAGAATCGAGAACCTTGTGGAGCGCATGCAAGCCCTAGAGGATCGAGTTAAAAATTTACCTCCCGAGCCCACCGCTCAAGGCGAATCCACACATAAGGGTGAACCTCGGAAGGATACTTTGATGTTTGATGAAAAGCTCGACCTTATTCTTGCTCGCATATCTTCCCTAACAACTCGAGATGAGGAGATTTAGATCGGATGTGCTCGACTGAGTGCACAAATGGAGATTCTTACAACACATACCGTCTCAATCGAGGCACAAGTCGACGATCTCCATCCTATGCTAGATTCTCAATCTCGACTGCTTAAGCAAATGTGTGAAGCCGAATAAGAAGACGATGAGCTCAGCGAGACGTTGATGATATTGCAGAGGAGGAGATCCATGGGCTTGATTCTCAAGTTTTTCCTCCCACCTCTGAATTGGAGCATCAATCTTCGAGGTCGTTGCACTGTGTTACGAAGAGGGTAGGATTCAGTTCGACTTGCTCCATATATGTGCTTATAGTTCTGGAGGTTGACGACAGAGCTCGAGTGGAAAAAGCTCTATGTCAGTTACTGGGGATTGCTGGTGCCCAAAACTGGTTCATCCAGAACATAGCCACCTAGATCCACCGTGCCCGCCTTCTTGCCACACTGCCCATGCTACCACTGCTCGAAAGTATGAAGGCATGGCACGATCTTCATTTCTTTCTAGATCCCGGTTGATTCGTGTACAGGTTTCGTCAAGCTAATGACGTTCAACAAGCGCTTCTTGGGAGGCAACCCCAGTGAGTTACTGCTTTCTTAGATATTTTCTCTTTGCTTTTTGTTTTATCTTTGAATAATTAGAGTTTGGAGTTTTTGTGGTTTTTCTTGGCAGAAAGTATCGAGGACTGGGTTGAGCATGGGCGAAAGGCTTGCACGTGAATGCTTAGTTCCCTCGACGCTACTTCGATTTGCAAACTTTTTCTCTTTTTATATTTTTGAGTTGTTTCTTCCTTGTATCTTTCCTTTTGAGTTTTGTGTTCTTGTGTTAGCTACTAGTATTGGTTCATTATGTGAAATTGCTAGGTCCTGTTATTTGACTTCTTATTTTGTGTTGAAGCAATGAGGATATTGCCTCATTTTAAGTGTGGGGGAGTTATTCGGATTTTTGCATGCTTATATGATGGACCGGTCTAGTTTAAGGTTTTTTGTGTTGTTGAGCATGTGGTATTGGTGAATTATGTGATTTATTGATGAATGTTTGATGAAATTGGGAAGTTGTGATGGCGGTTGTATTGATCATTGCCTCGATATTTGCTAGATTGCTTTGAGTGACATTTATTTGCCTTGTGAGGTTTTGATCCTTACTCTTCTTTCTTGTGGGATATTGGTCATATTCTTGAATAATTAGAACTTGCCTTGAGTTTGTTTTAAAGGAGTCGATTGGAGTTTGAAATTGTGAAAGTGATTGAGGCGTTTTGTTTGTTAGCTCATTTTTGCCTTGTTCTTTGGTCCTTAACGTTATTTTCCCTAATAGCCCGTTTGAGCATTGAGCCGTTTCTTGTCAGCCATAATATAATATATTTTGTTGACTGAATTTGTGATGATTGGTGAAAATGGTGTTGTTCTTAAATGAGGTTAAGTGGAGTTGGATTTCTATTGCTTGACCTCTATATATATATATATATATATATATAAACATGAGAGCTCACAGGACGAATCGATTGGATTCTGCTCCTCTTACTAGTTGATTCATATTGACGGGTAATGAGCATTGGGATACTACTGTAGCACACTTGGATGACCTTCAATGTTCACACCTACAGAAGATTGTCCTTTTGACTCGATCTTTTTCGGAAATGTTACTCTCCAAATAAAAAGATATTTAAAAACAAAAATAAAAAGAAAAAAGAGAAAAGAATGGGTCAGGTATTGCAATTCGATTAGAGCAATTAGGTGTTGTGTGTGGTGTTTTAGTTGGGTGGTAAGTGTGTTGTCATGTTTATTCTGGATGAGTAGCGGAGAACTGGAGTAATCTATTTGCTCGAGAATTGTGATTGTTTATTTAAGTTTCTTTTCCCGAATATATATTCTTATCTTGACCCAAAAAGCCTACACTACAACCCGTGAGGTCCTCTTGATTCGCAAGTCTTGAACTTTAATTGTTTTCGAGTAATTTAAATGATTGGCAAGTATATATTGAAACTTGAATATTTACCAATCTGAGCGAACCTATCATATATTCATGTAAAAAAATGAGTGAGGCTTATACTGCAATCTATGTGTTCGAGAGTTTGTCAGTTCAAGGTCAAGTTGATATTTGAGGTATATGGTTTGACGGTCGTTGGAATTCAACCCGGTTGAGTTAAACATTTCCGAAGCTCTTCTTGTATGAAACTGTATCCATGCTCATGTCTTGTTTTCTTTTCTTTTTGTTCGGGACAAACAAAGGTTTAAGTGTGGGGAGTTGTTTGTCCTATTTTTGTTACGTTTTTCATTATTTTTTTGTCGCTATTTTTCCCCCGTTTTAGGAATTTTCGTTGGTTTTTATTCGTTGTTATAGTTTATTGTGTGTTCCTCTCTATTTTGGTTTTCTATGTGTTTTTCGTATGTTTTTTTTTTCAGTTTTTCTTTGTTTTTGGTGTGCAGGTCGGAAGCCCCGTGAGGAATCGATTTTGACCCGAACATTGACAGGCAATCATGGTTGCGTAGAAGGGTTCGTTAGCGACATAGAGGAAGAAGCATAGCTCAATTTCTAGCTGGGACGAGTCTGAACGGGCCCTAAACGCGAAGTCGCGCGAAACACGTTCAGTGTGTAGGTCAAGAGCTTTGGAAGAATATGATTTCAAGAATAATTTGGTCATGCAAGATTTAATAGAGGGGTTCGTTAGCGACGCATAGGAAAAAACGGAACTCAATTCCGAGTTCGGACGAGACCAACCGAGCCCGAAACGCAAAGTTGCGCAACCCCGCGTGCCGCGGCGCGGAACTAGGTCCAGCCACGCTGTGCTGCCATGCCACGCCGCGTCCACCAGCTTAACTCGCGCGCTTGTCACGCCGTGCAGTGTGTCACGACCCAGGACAGAGCCTCGTCTCTTCCTAGCACCACACCGCGATGAGCTCCACGCCACGCCACCTGGAAGCACCGCGCCCGCGGGAACCCTTCACGCCGCGGCTCTTCGCATTTTGCCTATAAAAACCGAGCTAACCCCTCATTTTCTAGGCTATTTCTCCTTCGGGGTGAAAGAGGTCGAGAAAGAGAAAAGACGACAGCTCCTCTTCTTCTCCTTTTCTTCTTCTTCTTCATTTTTCTTCTTCTCTTCATCTTTCTTTTCCATTTTTCTTCTTCTTCTTCTTACTATTATCAAGGATTCAGCTTTGTATTTTGGGATTGAACACTTGGATTGAGATTAATTGTAAGTATTTCTCTCTTATTTAATTCATGAATAATGGTTGGTTTGTGAAGAATGATGATGTGTGTTGAATTCGATATACGTAGCTAATTCTTATTGCTAGGGATAGGGGATGTTTAATTCGTATTTGTCGGGCTTTGATTTATTTGTTCTTGTGCGAGTGGTTCTAATTAGAAATTGATGAATTGATGCTTGAATGATTGACATAATCGAAGGGTGACACTTCGATCTTGCAGTTGGAAACAATTGAATGTTAATTTGTTGAGTTAGGGTTTGTTAATTCTATATGATTTGTCGATTACTACTCTTCCAATTGAATTAGCAACTTTTAGAACCTAAGGGGGATAAGTCATAGACCTAGGCTCGCATGAGATAGATGATTTCGTAATTGAATAGTCTATAGGTTTTGGATTGAAATAAGTGTTTGTCAATGACCCGTCCCTTGTTACGAAAAGTTATTGGGATTAGGATAATTGGCATGTGTTATGATCGAGCTTGTTCGTCTATGTTCAATCCCTTGTTACGAAGAGTTATTGGAAGAGAACTGCTAGATGATTAAGCAAGAGTGTCAATCTCGAATCGAACGATTAATTTCCCGGGTTTGCTAAAAGAACTTGAATTAATCATCCTCGACTCCCTAGCTTCTTTATCACCATTTCATTTATATTTTTAGGTAGATTGTTGATTTCAGTTATTTCTTAGTTGGTAATTATTCAACCTCTATCTGATTAGAGTGTTTAGGATTTTTTTTTCCTTTTATGTGTTATCAATACAAAAGCTAAATTCCGAACCGCCTTCCTCGAGAGATCGACCCAGGGAACAAATCTTTCGATTCGGTACTCGGTAAAAATAAAAATTTATATTCAATGCACGTGAGATAGCTTTATATGAAGTCTGATACTTGTAAACCAAGTATCCAGAGTTGTATACAATTTAACCAAACTGAATTAAATGAAGATTCAAACAATTGCAGAAGCAGTGTCACTGAAAATTGAGCCTTCAGGAGAGCGTCCCACTCTCCCTTCGGATCTCTTTTATAGACTCAAACACTCTTCAAGGGTTTACAGTATAGACTCCCTCTACACTCTACTTGAACAGTGATTGGCACTACTACTTATCCGACCACAAATCCTTGTAGCTTTTGTTGTGTACAAATTGTTATATTATTTACCGAGTACCGAATCGAAGGATTCGTTTCACGGGTCGATCTCTCGAGGAAGACGGTTCGGAATTTACCCTTGGTATCGATTACACAGAAAAAGCAAATAAATCCTAAACACTCTAATCAGATTGGGGAGGAGTAACTATCAACTAAGAAATAACATAAAAACATAAATCCTAAAATACCAACTAGATAATAATAAAGAAACTAGGGAATCGGGGATAATTTATTCAAGTTCGCAACGTAAAGCCAGAAAATTGACCCGTTCGGTTTGGAATTTAGCTTTGGTATCGATTACACAGAAAAAGCAAATAAATCCTAAACACTCTAATCAGATTAGGGAGGAGTAACTATCAACTAAGAAATAACATAAAAACATAAATCCTAAAATACCAACTAGATAATAATAAAGAAACTAGGGAGTCGGGGATATTTATTCAAGTTCGCAACGTAAAGCCAGAAAATTGACCCGTTCGGTTCGGAACTGACATTCTCGCCAACACGTCTAGCGGTTCGCTCCCAATAACTCTTCGTAACAAGGGATTAAACATAGACGAACAAGTTCGATTATACAATACCGGCCAATTATCCAATCCCAATAACTTTTCGTAACAAGGGACAAGACACTGACAAGCATGTATTTCAATCCAAAACCCATAGATTATTCAGTTACGAAATCATCTATCTCATGCGAGCCTAGGTCTACGATTTCTCCCCTTTCAGTTCTAAAACTTGCTAATTCAATTAGAAGAGAATTAATCAACTAACCATTTAGAATCAACAAAACCCTAGCTCGACTAATCAACATTCAATCGTTTCCAATTGCAAGATCGAAGTGTCACTCTTCGATTATATCAATCAATCAAACAAGATTTCGTCGATTCCTAGTCAAATTAACCCGCACAAGAAAAAACGAATCAAGCCCGGCAGATATTGATTAAACAAGACAATCATCCCCTATCTCTAGCAATCAAAATTAGCTACGTAACATGAATTCAACACAATCAAGCATTTCACCCTAAATAATCATTCTCATGAATTAAATAAGATGAAAAACTTACAAATAATCCCAAATCCAAGTGTTGAATATGAACTACAAGCTTAATCCATGAAACCAAGAAGAAGAAGAAGAAAAATGGAAAAGAAAGATAAAATGAAGAAGAAGAACGATGGAGAAGAGAAAAAGAAGAAAAGAAGGAGAAAAGGAGTTCAGTCGTGTTTTTTACCAGCTAGGGTTCATCCTCAGAAGGGGAGAATCATCTCTGATCGATCCGATTCTATATTTATAAGAGCAGGTCACACGGCATGGAGAAGCCCGTGCCGCGGTGCGAGGATGCTGTGCACCGCGGCGTGGCAGGGAGCACAGGCGCGAGGAATTAGAGTGGCGTGGCGCGGCACAGTTGCACGGTGTGGAGGTCGGGATGATGTGCGGCTCTGTCTGGGCGCGGTAGGTTGGCGCGGCACGGCAGGTACGTGTGTCGCGGCGTGGTACGTTGGCACAACGCGAGGGTGATCTGTTGGGTCTGTCTGCGCGTGGAGAGCGTCACGGATGGCTTCGCGGCGTGACAGGCGCGGGTACTGCGGCGCGTGTGGCACTGCTCCTCGGCGCGACTGACGGAAAGCTGAGCCTCAATTGCTGTCGTGGTGCGTGGCCCGGCGCGGCGCGCACTCAGGGCCTGGGCAGCTCGCACTACTTCACATTTTGGAGTCGTTCGGGCCGTCTGGTTTCGGAATTCGATTTTGCGTTTTCCTGTGCGTTGCCAACAAACTCCTCTACCTAATTACGCTTGCCCGACTAATTTTTGCCTGAAATCCGGTACTCTTGAGGCTTCCGACATACACACCATAATCAAAGAAAAACAAAAAAAAACACACGAAAAACACAAGAAAAACCAAGATAGAGGAAAACATGCGATAAACTACAAAACGAGATAAAAACTAACTAAAAGACCTAATATGGGGGCAAAAGAAAGGAAGAATAACAAGGAAAAATGCAAAAAAAATGGGACAAACAACTCCCCCACACTTAAACTTTTGTTCGTCCGGAACAAAAAGAAAAGAAAAGAAAAAAAAAGAAAAAAAAAAATTCGAAAACGAGCATGGACATCAGTCAATAACAAGATAAGCCTCAAAATGTTCAACTTCAACAATGAGCATTCAAATGGCACATACGAACATAACACCACTGCACGCTTGATCGCTAAACTTTGATATGACGTCCTCTCAAGTATGGGAATGTATATGTGTGCCTCACTCAAATTCTTATACAGATAAAGATAGGTGAACCCAGATTGGTCTATAACAAGTTCAATCATATGCTTGCCCATTGTCTAACTTCTACTCTAAACCAATCAAAATTGAAACTAGTGAATCAAAAGGTCTTTCAGGGTTGTAACGTAAGCTCTTTGGATAAGTAGGATAAATATAGCTAAGTGGCTCGAATACAACTCAACTCCTCACCCACGAATACAAGCTCAACCGGTTGCTAAAACATACTGGATCTTCCCCCACACTTCTCCTAAAAACACACGTTTCACCCAACTTATTTTGTTTTGCTCTTTTTTTTTTTATTGGCGAACCTTTTTTGTCACATTTTTTTTTTTTTTTTCAATTTTTTTTTTTTTGGAATATAAACAAAACTCCAACAATCATTCCTTCCCATTCTCAACCTGCAACTCAAGAAAGTCATCATTATGAGGTTTTCAAAGAAAAACAATTAGGCTCAAAAGGGAGCAACTAGGGAATAATTGCAGAAAAAACAAGGATATAAAAATACAAGGAATGCCTTAATCATATTCACAGTTCACAACCCAAATTGATTTATTTCAATGCAGACGCAGGGCAAGTTCTAATCAAACAAGAGCACGACTGAAGTGAATAAGATTTCACTCGGGCTCCTTCAACTCGGACGGCCACCGGACCTGCAAGAACCCAACGCCGGGAGGGGTCCCGGCGTCGGGCCTCCGACGCTCAAGTCAGTATCACTCCAAGTCTCAAGACTATAATTATGAATGTAGAGAGAATGTCAGAATAAGATACCTTAGCCCCCTTTTATAGGGGGAGTGTACCTTATGGCCCAAGTTGGGCTTGCCCAATAGCCTCATGCCACATGTCCTAGCATGTGTAGGCTTATTATTCAATATATTCCCTTTTTATCCATTAAAACCGGTCCAGTATAATATCCTATATCAACGACCAATGTATCTCAAGAAACAAATAAGGCTCAAACCTCACTAGGTAAATATATGAATGTCAATCAAAGCCATTAACCAAGGATTTCATCATGCTATGCCATATAATACCAACATCACAACTCATCGAATTCATTAAACAAGTCTCAACTAATCATGAATTTTTCAAAGCACAGGCTCCAGAACACAAAAACCTAAAGCTAGACCGGTCCACCACATAAGCATGCAAAATCCGAATAACCTCCCTCACACTTAAAATGAGGCAATGTCCTCATTGCTTCAACACAAAACTAGAAAGTCAAATAAAGGACCTAGCAATTTCATATAACGAAACAATACTAGCAGCTAGCACCAGAACACAAAACTCAAAAGAAAAGATAGTGGAAAGAAACAACTCAAAAAGAAAAAAAAAAAGGGTATGCAAACCGAAGTGTATCGAGGATTATAAGCATTCACGTGCAAGCCGCTCGCCTGTGCTCAGTCCAGAACCTCGAAACTCTTCATTCAACTTAATTCTCCTACTCGAGCTCGCAAACACGTACCTGTCAACAAAACACAAAACTCCAAAACTCTCATTATTCCAAGATAAAACTAAAAAGCGTAAAGAAAAATATCTAAGAAAGCGATAAATCACTTGGGTTGCCTCCCAAGAAGCGCTTGTTTAACGTCATTAGCTTGATGAAACCTGTACACGAATTAACCAGGATCCAGAAAGAAGTGACAATCATGCCATGCCTTCGTGTTTTCCAGAAGTGGTAGCATGGGAAGATTGGCGAGAAGGCTATCATGGTGGATCCAGGTGGCTATGTTCTTGATAAGACGGTCTCGGGTACGAGCAATCCCTAATTCTTTACGCAAAGCTTGTCCCACCCGAGCTTTGTTGTCAATCTTCAGAAATATAACCTCATCTGTGGAGCAAGTCGAACAGAATCTCACCCATTTCATAACACAGTGCAACGGGCTCAAAGACGGATGCTCCAACTCAGAGGTGGAGGAGGGACTTGAGAATCAAGCCCATGGATCTCCTCCTCTGAAATAACATCAATGTCTCGCAGGAGCTCATCATCTTCTTCTTCGGCCTCACACATTTGCTTCATCACACGGGCTTGAGTATCAAGCATGAGGTGGAGATCGTTGACTTGTGCCTCAATTGAGTCGACATGTGCTGTAAGGATCTTCATTTGTGTACTCAGTCGAGCACATCCGAGCTCAATCTCTACATCTCGAGTGGCTTGGGCAGATATGCGAGCAAGGATGAGGTCGAGCTTTTCATCGTATGTCAAAGCAGCCTCTCGAGGTTCATTCCTATTTTCGCACCCCGCCTTACTAGCTTTGAAAAAAATCAGAGTGAAATTTTTGTTTTTATTTTCGAAAGGTTATGCGAGCTTGGTTTTCGAAAATACTGGCTCATTGCGGGATGTCACAGATAAAAACATTACTTAACTTTTTCACAGACATAAATGAAACATGCAACCAAGCTATCCACTGCAGATAATTGAATTAAACATGCAATGTCTGAACTGTCTCGCACTGTCTAGTTTGCTAGCGGAAGCATCCAAAATACAAAATACATGCATACATAACTGAATAAAATACATGATCATAAACTAGGACATAAAAATGTGTGTAAAATATGTCCAACTCTCATGACCACGCTTCGCTACATCTGTGCTCATCCGGCACGCTCGACTCCGTCTCCTGAAAAACAGAATGAGGGCGTGAGCAAACCATTATGCTCCGCAAAGACCAGTACTGAATAAAACATCATCTATAATAACGTGTAATGAACATAAATATATAAGAGCTGAAACTGTAAACTTTTTTTTTCTTTCTTTTCTGTGGTCAAAAGACCCTCGGCCCTTAGGTCGGCCGCTCGTGTGCACACGCCGATGGGGTATAAAGGCCCTTAGGTCGGCCCCCCACCGGTCATCAGAGGGGATATTTAAGTCCTTAGGTCGGCTCCCACCCGGAACTAGCCGTCTCAATACATACCTCTGCCATGGTACGGATATTGTCTATGATGTGGAATCCAGTACATGACCCCCACCTGAAAACATGGAATTCTGATGCAAGTGCTGATATTGCGTAGCGGTCGGAGGCTCGACTCTTCTTAGGCTACATAAATATTTAAGCAAAATAATGCTAAGTATAATGCTCGGAATAATTAATTATATGCTAAAATGCTCGGACTTATTCAATTATATGCTAAGATGCTTGGATTTATCTACTCGATTAAACTGGACTGGACTGGCTCGGAAAAATACTAAAATTCTGAAAAAAGACTCGGACCGGAAGTCATGAATCAAAACAGACTCGAACCGCCGGTCGAACTGGCCGGTTCGCTGACTGGCCAGACCGCCGGCTCGGTTGAACCGGGCGGTCGGGCTTGGCTCGGCTAGACCGGGCTCGGTCCCGCGCCGGGCCAGCTGGTGGGAAGGTGACCCCTTTCCGGCCACTTAACTTATACTAAGCCATGTCTACTCATGAAGCTCAATTAAATCAAGATTTTACATTTATCTAAAATTTAAACTGAACCTAATTGAGCTCTTAACCTCATGAATTTTTAAAATTCACACAAGTCTCCAAAAATCACGAAACTTGGCAGTTTAATATTAGACATAGACATGTACTTGCTGTCAAAATTTCATGTCAATAGGACTTCATTTGCTTATTAAACTCATAACTTAAG
>BKCP01010737.1:1198421-1257244 GCA_008636005.1 Striga asiatica | reverse complement strand
CGGTCTCGTGTACTGGAGCTGCTGCGTGCTGCGCCTATGTGGCGCGGGCACGAGCAGAGGCCCTGGCTGGTGCGGTAGGCGCTACGGGCATGCGCGGGTCGGCACTGCACGCGCGTTATGCGCGGGTAGTGACCGGGACCGACCCTTGCCAACTAATTTTCATCTTTTCTAGTGACATGCATTATGTATCAACATAATATGATGAAATATACTTAAAAATGTTGAGAAGCCTTAGGAGACCTCGGGTCTAATTAGGCTTGGTCCGGTAGGGCCGTTAGGGCACGTGTGGACCTAGGGTCACCGAACCCACTTCTTAATCTTACTTAAATGGTCAAGGCCGAATGTTAAGCATCATAATTGAGGACTATTATGGCTAAGACTTGGGTCATAACATGCATGCATGTAACTAAGCTCGGGTGCTCAAATTAGCATTAAATCATGAGCAATATGGCAGAACAACCGAACTCTAAACATGCTCAAACTTTAACATCATCAATAACATGATTTTTAAGAGTGATTTAACTACAAGTTTCGACTTAGGCATGCTTGCTACTAAAAAATTCATTTTTAAGGCCATTTATTCTTAAAGTTCAGAACTCATGATTTTTAACGTGCATGGCTTGATTTTTCTACATGAAAAATCCTAAAATATCATAAATGGGCTGAGAGAAAAAGATAGGTCGAGTTAACCTTCACCGAAATTGGAAAAATGGTTGTTAGGGCTTGCTCGGGCTCACACGCGGCTTGGAAGGCTAGGAATTGGCTTGGGGCGAAATTGGCTGAACTTTGGAGGATGAGAAGTCTTAGAATAATCCAACGAACGACGTGAAGTGGTTGAGCCTCGGTGAAATATGGCTGGAACTTGCTACAGCTCGGTAGACTCCCTTCTCGGCCTCGAGCGCGCGTGTGGAGTGGCTTGGCTTAGCTCTCGGTTTTTCCTTCAATCCCTTCAATATGTGCGAGTATTCTAAGTGTCAAGAGCTCAAAAATGGCTGAAGAGTGAGCCTTAAATAGAGCAAAGGGGCGGAGGTTGCTAGGTATGGTCAAAGAAGACCATTTAAGTTGGAAAATGCACTCTCCATGCATGTGGTCTTGGGGCTGAGGTCTTGCACGTTTTTCTTGGGTGGAATGGCAGGTTTTTCAGAGCATCTTGGTCAAATGGAGCAGGTCTGGTCGCAGATTCAAGGCACTAGCACTATAGGGGACAAAGTCTTACACAAAGGTATTAAAATAATGGTTTGCCCACACTTCACTTTGAGCTAGTGCTAAGCTGACTTCCTTAATACTTTGTTAGGGCCATATTAGCTCAACATAGTCCTCATTAAGTCCCCTAAACATGCAAGTCTTAGGTCATGGAGGATTTAGGCCGGAAATTCCAGAAATGGGCTCAAGAAGATGGGCTGTCGCGCTGCCAGCGCTGGGCACTGGGCTTGGGCGCGAGGGGCCTGCTGGCTGGGCGCGGAGCTACGCGGGCTGCGTGGGCTGCGCGTGGGGTTTGACTTGGGCTGAGGATATGGGCTGAAATGAGACTTGGTTGAGTTCCTCAACACTTAGAAAAATTTAGCAAATGATACTCAGGCTTAGCTAAGGCCTTGGGCTCGGTGGACTCGCCCTTGGGCGCGAGTGGATCGGGTGGGTTAGGGCTCGATTTAAAAATCCAAGACTTGAACTTTGGTATTCCCACACACTTAGAAATTATTCTAAGTATAAAAATACCAAGACTTGGCTATGCTCGAAAAATAACTTGAAATATAATCAGAACCAAACTAGGGTTTGAAGCCGATAATTTCTCGAATTGACTTGCTATAATTTAACAACCCAAATTAATGGATTTAATCTTAACTTAAACTTTAGATAGAATTATTCCAAAGAATAATTTATTATATTTGAGCATTTAGCATAAATAATATAACTCGGGATTTCTTCTGCAAATTACGGATTTCACTTATAGTCGAGTAGTGAAACCGTTCTTAATATTATTTCTGATTTGGGGTATTACACCTATGTGTGGATTCGCCTTGTGCAGTGGGCTCGGGAGTGACATTGTTAACTCGATCCTCTAATGCTTGCACACGCTCCACAAGGTTCTCGATTCTGGACTCAATATTGCTCCTACGAGCCGCTTGGGAGGCTAAAAGAGCGAGGGCCTGGTCGAGCTTGGCACTGTACTCTGAGGAGTCCTCGAGGGACTCATATTATTGTTCAATAGGTGTAGACTCCCATTGCTGCTCGTAAGGATATGACCAAGTCTGACCATAATCCCAAGAATCGTGGTATAGAGGTGACTGATGCAGACGGGCACACCGGAAAGCGGTCTCTTCTTCCTGAGCTAACCGGGATGTCGCAAATTCATAGAAACGGTCGAGCTTCTCGTTGAACTCGTAGGACACATAATGTTGCTCGACCGAGAAGAGGTCCAAGTACTGCTCGGAAAAGTATGGATAAGACTGGACGTGGTACCCGGTGTGATAGTTCAGCTCGTTAACCCAAGATTGGGTGTGCGGATAGGGGGAAGCACGATTGAAGTTTATATTTCCTGCACAAAAAATAGAACAACCACACGTAGCCACGAAAAGGAAGGAAAGAAATAAAAACTAAAACAAAAACAAAAAGAATAACAAAAATGCAAACAAAGGACACGAACACGAAAAACAAATAATAAAGAGAAACACATAAAATAAAATCAACACCAAAACCAAATGTCCTACTTGCCTTCCCCGGCAACGGCGCCAAATTTGTTGTGTACAAATTGTTATATTTACCGAGTATCGAATCGAAGGATTCGTTTCCCGGGTTGATCTCTCGAGGAAGACGGTTCGGAATTTAGCTTTGGTATCGATTACACAGAAAAAGCAAATAAGTCATAAACACTCTAATCAGATTGGGGAGAAATAACTATCAACTAAGAAATAACATAAAAACATAAATCCTAAAATACCAACTAGATAATAATAAAGAAACTAGGGAATCGGGGATAACTTATTCAAGTTAGCAACGTTGTTGTTGTATGAAATTAACAACTCAAAATCACAACCAGCAAGGTGTGTTTAAACAAAAATAAATATAAATTGTGTTTTATTGATAAGTTCACAAGAGTACAGGAAGTCGGTTTTCTGTTCTTGACCGAGATCATTTTAAGTCCGTGTACAATGTGCCAGAAAAAGATCCTTGTATATTTATAAATTCTGCTCTTTATAGTGTGGTTGTTTTTGTCTTTTTGTCTGAGGTAGATAAGATCGCATTTAATGTTGAGCAGCTTCAATAAAGCGGTGTGTAATGGAACAAGGGAACATCAATGATTGCTTCTTGTTTTGATGGTCCAATCGAATGTTTACAGCTCCCTCTACATGGATATTTGATCCCCTCGGAAGTCGGTTAAATGGATAATTTTTAATATAGCGAATCACGATGTCGGTGAAGTCGGTCATCAGCCTCTGATAAATAGTCGGTTCTACTTTTCAACCATCTGGAAGTTGGTAATTAATTTATTTAATTTGTACTGACTTGAGCTAATGTTCAGCTATTCCTGGGGGATTATTGTTTAAACGGGGGAATTAATCTTACGGATGTTCAAACCCTCCTTCTCCAAGTCGGTCATCAACAGAGGGGCCCCCGACATTAGTGGGTATTTGAGTTTTTCTTAAAATGGCTGCTGATGTCGTCATTGTCCTTTGTAATTCTGATTTGGTTGTTCTCCAACTTCTCTTTATCTCGTGACCGACCTGAGAACACTTGGTTTTGTCACCAATTTTGTTTTTCGACGGTCGTATAACGTCTGAACTGACGTGGCAATTCTTAAAAGACGCATCTGTATTTAATGGGTCCAACGGATAGAATTATCGAGCGACATGGCGTTTCGAGACTAGCAGTACGAGGTTAGAACATACAGCGTTGCGTTCACACTAGGGACGGTACCGTAATTAACCAATTCAAGTGTGAACGCAACGCTGTATGTTTCAACCTCGTCCTGCTTGACGCTGTATGTTCACACTTGTATCAACAAGCAGGACGAGGTTAGAACATACAGCGGTGCGTTCACACAAGCTCGTATGTAACCAATTCAAGTGTCAACAAGCAGGACGAGGTTAGAACATACAACGTTGCGTTCACACAAGCTCGTATGTAACCAATTCAAGTGTGAACGCAACGCTGTATATTTCAACCTCGTATGTTTCAACCGTAATTAATCAATTCAAGTGTGAACGCAACGCTGTATGTTTCAACCTCGTCCTGCTTGACGCTGTATGTTCACACTTGAATCAACAAGCAGGACGAGGTTAGAACATACAACGTTGCGTTCACACAAGCTCATATGTTTTAACCGTAATTAATCAATTCAAGTGTGAACACAACGCTGTATGTTTCAACCTCGTTCTGCTTGACGCTGTATGTTCACACTTGAATCAACAAGCAGGACGAGGTTAGAACATACAGCGTTGCGTTCACATAGCTCACGTGTGTTAATCATTACTGTAACGTTGCACCATTTAGGGACACATCCGCTACACGCGCTGATCCCGGGTTTGGCCAACGGTTATAAATCAAAACCTATAAATTGTTATCGGTTTTGACTGTGAAGGGTTTCTTTACCTTTGATTTTCGAACTTTTTGCTTTCATCTTCGTGCTCAAACTCCTTCGAATTTCCCTTTCAATTTTCATTTCGTACGGTTTGCGTGATTTCTTTGCGTCTTCTTCGATTAGGGCTTTGAGATTCTTGTTAAGACTTTGCCCTAATTTTTACATTTTTGCGCTCGTCGATTTCAAATTTGTTTTTATTTCTCCATCGATTTCGGAAAGATGACTTCTCACGCTGAGGATAGTAGTAGCCGTACAGTTTCTGAGATTAGGATTTTTACCGACGAAGATTTGGAATTGCCTCTCGAATATTATCGGTGGGATTCTATTCTTGTTAAGAGACTTAACTTGAATAAGGATATAACCGAGAAGGATAAGGCAGTAGAAAATAATGCTATGTCTCTTGCTGAGTATTGGAGACGCCCTGCACGTCGGTGGCCCGAACCAATTGATGAATATAGGGGCGAATCGAGTATTTTAACTGACGCAGATATCGTCATGCTTCAAGGGGAAGTTTATGTTCCTTCCTCGGTAAGATTATTTGCTCCTTATCCGGGTGAAAGGACTACTTGCCCTGCGCCAGGTTGTGTGGGCATTTTTGCCGATTCACTGAGGTCAGGATTGAGATTTCCACTCCCTGCTTTGATTACCGATTATTTAAGAGATTGGGGACTCGGTTTATGCCAAATAGCACCAAACACTTGGAAGAGAATAATCGGCCTTATGGTGCTATTAAAAGAGAAAAATTGGAATATGCCGACAGTTGAAGAGATAAGGAGTCTCTTCACGTTTAGGAAATGTGCCGATAGGCAGGTGGCCGATCCATTAATTTGTTTCGCTTGTGCAGGGAGGCCACAGGGTGGTGTGAAAGTCGGCGATTTAATTACCGAGATCCCAGATTCTCTTCACGGGTTTCAGGAGGAGTGGCTTTGGGTTGGCGGAGACTGGCAGACTCTGAATTTTTCTAAACCCTTAATCGATGGGATGTCAATACCCATCAAAATTAATTCTGCATATCGTAAGTTTTTTCAATATTTCTTGTACCGAGTTGTCCTGACTTACTTTATTTTTGTACTAACAGGTCATCAATTTTACTATTTGCAGCCCGAAGAAAGGAACCAAAACTCGGTGTGGAGTTGAAGGAGAGAATTACCGAGTTGTTCAAGTTGAAGAAAGAACAACGCAGCTTTAAATTTATTTTGAAAGACAAGAGGTTGAAAGCGGTTGGTCTTTGCCCTGCAATCTTGGATCCTTGTTTTCAACCAGGTAAGTTCGAGTTATAAATTTTCAATCTTACTTGAAGTCGGTTGTTCTCAAAGATAATCATAACTCGAATTTCTTTGTTTGCAGTTTATTATCCGCTTCTCGTAGTACTCGGGTTCAAAACCATTCGCGGCGCCAAAGCTTTTAATCAGAAGAGTCCGAATTTAGACCTTCGAACTAAACTCGGAAAAAGTGAAGAACAACGCTTGTCTGAGATGGGTCGCAAGAAGTTGGTGAAGGCCTACTTGGCGAATCCGATTATGAACCCTAAAGACACCGACGTCGGTGATGGTGCGACGTCGGTGGCTGCTACTGAAGTTATGCAGCCGAATCCATTAGCGATAGCGGTGACTGGTCCGATTGCCGCTATTGCTGCTGTTGTCACTAGTTTGTCTGGAGTTGAACCAATTACTGAAGTTGTTTTACCAGAGGCCCCGCTGGTTATAAATGTTGTTTCCGACGAGCCTGAAGGTGACCGAGAAGTGGTCGAGAAGCAAGAGGTTCCATTGACCCGGAAAAGGAAAAGGTGTGCAGAAAGTGTCCCAATCGTTGAAGGACAATTAAAGAAAAAGCACGACGTCGGTCAGCGGGAAAAAAGAAGAAGGAACCTTTGGTTAGTCGGTCGTTTCGTTCCCATAGACGAGGAAAGGGCATTAAATTTTAGGCAGCCTCGAGAGTCGGTTGAGAAATGGTTCTCGACCTTTGAATCGGTGGAGATTCCTGAGATTTAGAGTACAGTTGAGCTGCTAAGCCATGTTGTCGATGCTGCTTGAGTCCCTATAATGGTGTGGGATCCGAGATCCGAGATTGGTGTGTCTTCATTGCCGAGCGCTTATAAATTCAAATGCGCGAAAGCTTGTCTCGGCCGAGCTTTGGTTAGCTTGATGATGGCCGAGGATGATTTCCGACTTAATGCGGCACAAGTGGATGAGAAGAAACACACATTGGAACTCAGAGATGGAGCCCTTGCATCTTTGAGGGAGGAAGCGGCAGCCAAAGAGAGAGAATTAAAGGCGAAGGTCGCTGAGCAAGATTAACAACTCGCGATTGCTCAGAGTGAAATTGAGACTCTTAAAGTCGAGAAAGCTGATCTCGATTCAGATGTGCTTAAGCTAACAAGTCTAGTTATCAAATCTGAGCAACGTGTGAAAATGCTTGAGGAACAACTTGGTCGATGTGAATCATTACTTCACAAGGAGCAAAAGGCTCATGAGCTCACTCGGAAGAGTCGGTCCGAGGTTGAGGAGTCGTTAATGAAGAGTCGAGATGCCCATCGTGCCGACCTCAGCAGACTTCAAGAGGAGAAGATTAAATTTGCTGAGGAGAAGTATAACGACGGTCTTCAAGCTGGAAGGATCCTTGAAGCTGAGGCCAACAGACTTAAGGCAAAGGCCGAATCTGATTCCGAAGATGAAGACCGGGAATTTGAGATGAATACTTGTATCAACCTTCGCAGGATTATTGAGCGATTCGATGAAGGGCTTTACGACATCGAGGAGCTGCGTCAATATCTCCTCTTCAAGATCAAGAAGCATAGCTTTGATTCAAAGATTGAGACTGCTCATATCGACGCTGATGAAGATGAGAAAGAATTTTGCGAGTGGATTCTCAAGTCTGTTGATGAGAAGTTAGAGATTCCTCGCCTTCCTCCTCTAAGCAGAGAAAGACATGCTCGCCTTCGTCGGTCTTTCGTTAATATGCTCTTAGAAACCGAGAAGGAAAAGAGGACTGAGCTCGCTGACGTATATGTGAAGACGCTGGCGGAAGTTAATATGGAGGAAGAGATTGAGAAGATGACCCCTGAGCAGATTCGAAAGGCGGTTCTGGCTTTCCTTGAGGAGAAGATCCAAGAATTGTCTCAGGGCGTCATGCAGCCGAATAAGACTGAGAGTCATAGAATTACCGAGAAAGATTCTGTTGTTGATGAGCATATTCCGATAACTATCTCAGACGTTGAAAAAGCTGCTAAGGCAGAGGAAGACCGAGTGTTGGAACATATTGGCAGACAAATGTACATGCAAATCACTGGTGAAGATGTTGAGGACTCACTGCACGCTGAAAGAGCTAATGAGAAAGCAGCTAAGAAAGACGACGGTGCTAGCCTTTCTGAGAAAGATGCTGATGTGGGCACTTTGTCTTGAACTTTTTTACTTTTCTGTTTTTGCTTTTTCGATTTTTGAAGTATTGGCATGTCGGTACTTCAAAAAATGGTTGTAATAGTTTATTTAAAAGACAATGTTATGAATGAAATTTTTTTTGTTGATATTGTTTCATTCATTTTTTGAACTCGGGATATGTATAGTAATGTTTCGTCCCCTAACTCGATTTTTCATAATATCCGACTTAAGTTTCAAAGAAGTCGGACATCGAGTTAAAGTAATATTCAAAGTACTTATTTGATTTCCGATTATGTCGGTATTTTTAGTCCCGACTATCATATTCAGCATGGTATTTTACTTTTGCTGAATTTTTGAAGTGTTGAGATATCGACAAAGTCTTCTTTTTTATTAGTGGGCTTTATCAACTTAACTTTATTATAAGTTGACAGCAAATGAAATTTTATCTTATTCAAATCAACTTTAGGATTTGAATTTAAAGATACTTAATCCATCAATTTAAAGTATGCCCTTAACCTTTCTAAGCTATTAAACTTAGTTGTTTGAAGGTTAATACTTTGGTCGAAAAGGTATATCTTGCCGAGTTATATAGCTCGGTTGAAATCAAGACTATCCTTTAGATGTATAAAGATACTAGTCTTGTCCAAGTAGAAAAACTTGGCTACATAAAGACTAATATCATACCGAGTTAAAATGCTCGGTTTTTTTTAAGAGACCCTTTAGCACACAATTTTTCCTATATTCATCAAAAGAGTGTACAAAGTCATATATACATCATAAACAGCTACTGGAAGTATTTCTTCAGATAAACAGCATTCCAAGGATATTGAAGAGCAAGTCCATCTGGCCTTTCAAGTCGGTAGGTACCTTTTGGAAGTACTTGACTTATTTTGAATAGTCCTTCCCATTTCGGTTTTGAATGTCCCGGGTCTGGTCCAGTAATTCTTTTAAGTACCAGATCCCCAACTCGGAATGAGCGGGGCCTCATCTTCGAGTTGATATATCTTTCACTCCTTTGTTTATAGGCAACATTTTTGAGATCTGCCATCAAGCGAGTTTCATCCATGAGATCCAAATTGATTTTCAGATTGTCCAAGTTGGTTTTGTCATGAAAATTCGTCACTCGGTATGTCGGGGATCTGAGTTCGACAGGGACAACAGCTTCTAACCCGTAAGTTAAGGATAAAGGTGTTTCCTCGGTTGCATGGCAAACTGTTGTTCTATAAGCCCATAACACATTTGGCAATTCTTCAGGCCAAGTCCCTTTTGCAGCGTCAAGTCGGGTTTTCAAGCCGTTCTTGATTATCTTATTGATCGCTTCGACTTGTCCATTGGATTGAGGATGATATGGCGAAGAGAAAAAATGTTTAATTTGATAGTCTTCACAGAAAGCTTCAAGTTGTTTTCCTTCAAACTGTCGACCGTTGTCTGTTATTATGAAACTCGATATGCCAAACCGACATATGATTGATTTCCAAATAAAATCAACGACTTTATGTCCGGTAATCGTTGCCAATGGTTCAGCTTCAGCCCATTTGTGAAATAGTCAACTGCTATAATGGAAAATCTTACGCCTCCTTTTCCAGTTGGAAGCGGGCCGATTAAGTCAATTCCCCATCTCGCAAACGGCCATGGACTATATATAGACTTCAGGGATTCTGGAGATTGGTTCACATTGAGTGCAAATATTTGGCATTTCGTGCATCTGCGAACCCAATCCGTTGCGTCTATCTTCAATGTTGGCCAATAATATCCTTGTCGAAATATTTTATACGCTAGTGCTCGCGCACCGTTATGATTTCCACATATTCCGTCATGTACTTCTTCTAAGACATATTTTGACTCCTGCTCGGTTAAACATTTCAATAAGGGGACGGAGTACCCCCTTTTATAGAGAATTCCATTATCCAGTGTAAACCGAGCTGCCCGAATTCGAAGAGATCGAGCTTCTTTTGGATCTTGTGGTAAGGCCCCTGTCTTTAGATATGTGATAATTGGTGTCATCCAGGTCAAATTTTTCTGTAACTCGGTATTCATGGCTTCATTAATTGAAGTAGAGGGTAATTCCTGGTGACCGACTTGGACATACTCTACATCCTCTATTCCTGTGCTTGATGCAAGTTTGGAGAGCGCGTCGGCTGGAACATTTTGTGAACGAGGAATATAGTCTAACTGCACATCAATTTTAGACATCCTCTGCTTCGCAAGTGTCAAGTATGGTATTAACCGAGGTTCTTTCACTTCAAATTCTCCAAGGATTTAGTTCACCAATAATTGGGAGTCGGAGAACACTTTGAGTTTATTGACATTCATGGATTCTGCAAGGCTTAATCCAGAAAGTAGGGCTTCATACTCGGCTTCATTATTTGTTGCCGGAAAAAGGAATTTTACAGAGTGACAGAACATCCTGTTGTGAGGATCAATTAGGACAATTCCTCCACCAGCTCGGTGTTGAGTTAATGAGCCGTCGACATATAAAGTCCATGATTTATCTTTGTTCACTGCTTCAATCGTGGGGGTGAACTAGGAGATAAAATCAGACAATACTTGAGCTTTAACAGCAGTCCTTGGTTTATAATTAATGTCGTATTGACCGAGCTTAATTGCCCATTTGACTAGTCTCCCCGATGTGTCAGGTCGGTGAAGAATTGACCTCAAAGGATAAGAGGTGAGTACTGTTATTGAATGTTCTTGGAAATAAGGACGTAACTTTCGGGCCGCTGTAATGAGAGCATAAGCTAATTTTTCCATAGGTGGATATCATAGCTCAACTTCATGTAGTGCTTTACTGATGTAATAGATTGGATATTGTTGAAGTCCTTCTTCTCGAATAAGGATGGCACTAATAGCGGCTTCACTTACCCCTAGGTACAAGTACAACATTTTTTCAGGCACTGGTTTTTGTAAAGTCGGTGTTTGAAGGAGTGTTTCTTTAATCTTTGCCAAAGCTTGCTGGCATTCTTTGGTCCATTCAAAACGTTTTCCTTTCTTTATTGACTCAAAGAAGGGTTTGCAACGGTCTGTTGATTTCGATATGAACTGATTTAAAGCAGCAAGTCGGCCAGTAAGAGCTTGAACACCTTTAATCGATGTGGGAGGTGTTAAGTCCAAAATGGCTTTTACCTTCAGGGGATTAGCTTCAATACCGCGATGAGTCATGATATACCCCAAGAATTTACCAGAACCGACTCCAAAAGTGCACTTCTTTGGATTCAGTACCATGGAGTAATCCCTAAGGATGTTGAACATTTCTCGCAAATGATTAACATGATCAGCAGCACAAATCGACTTGACTAATATGTCATCGACATAAACTTCCATGGTATGCCCGATGAGCTTGGCAAACATTTTGTTAACCAACCTTTGATATGTGGCCCCCGCATTTTTTAGACCAAATGGCATCATCGTATAATAATATAGACCTCGGGCAGAATAGAAAGATGTGTGTTCTGCTTCCCCATAATCCATTGGAATTTGGTTATAACCTGAGTATGCATCCATAAAGCTCATCAATTCATGTCCAGCAGTGGCATCCACCATATAATCAATGTGTAGTAGTGGATAATTGTCCTTTGGACAGGCCTTATTCAAATCAGAGAAGTCGATACAAAGTCGCCATGCTCCAGTACTTTTCTTTACCAGAACAAGATTGGATACCCAAGTGGAGTATTTAGTTTCTTGAATGAACTTGTTGTCAATTAATTTCTTGACTTCTTCCTCAAGAGCCTTTTGTCGGTCTGGACCGAGTTTGTGTCGTTTTTGAACCACCGGTTTAATTGTCGGATCCAAATTAAGTCGGTGTGAAGCCACATTGGGGTCAATTCCTTTCATATCTTCATGTTTCCAGGCGAACACATCTGAATTTGCCTTGAGAACCTGGATGAGTTGAGTTCGTATTGGTTCGTGAGGATTGGGCCCAATCCGAAGTGACTTATCACAGATTGGATCGTCAATGAAAATTATTTCAATTTCTTCTGATGGTTCAGCTCGGTCGAATTGATTCTTCTCATTGAATTGAGTCCGAGGATCAACCTCATCTTCTTCATTGATTGGTTCTTTCCCTGGACGTCTTCCACAGTCTCGAGTTAAGTCACCATGAGATTCTGTATTTGAAATTTCTGACTTCTTAGTCGGGTCAACTTCCATCTCAGTAATACTAGATGCCGAGTTCTTAGGAGGTGAAAATTTTCCTCGTTCTCCCTGGACATTTTCTGCCATATGTATCGGAGAAGGTGGTTCATGCCAGGGCTTTACCCATACCATTCCACGAGCTTCGTCTTGATCTCCGTAATGGGTTCCTTCTCCGTTGTTTGTGGGAAATTTCAAAGCGTAATGAAAGATTGAGACAGCTGCGCGAAGCTTATATAGAGTTGTTCTTCTCACAATGGCATTATATTTGTTTTTAAGATCCATCACTTTGAATGTCTCCATAATAACTTTGGAGGCCTGCCCAAGAATCCCAAACCGAATTGGCATTGTTATTTCTCCAAGAGTTGGTGTGATAGTACCATTAAAACCTTGTACTTGATCTTTGCAGGGTTTTAGCTCGGTTGGATCAATTCCCACTTGTTCGAATGTGCGAAGCATTAAAATGCTCGAATACGCTCCTGTATCCACCATTATCCGATGTACCGGTATCCCGCAAATTGGTGCCGTGATTACAAGAGGATTAGAATGCGGGTGAGCGAAATAGCTAGCATCATCCACATTGAAGGTAATCGGGCAATTTTTCCGAGCATTGATTTTATCTCGGAGGTCGGTTGTTAGGTCAGTTTTACCTGAGTTGTAAGCTTTTCAAGCATAAGCCTTCATTTGTCGGCGTGATTCCAGAAATTTACTACTACTGTTGTTAACTCGGGGAACATTATGAAAACCAGGAGGATTAGAATAACCACTTTTTTTGATCGTTTCAATTTTGACTGATGATAAAGGATCACTCTCCTCTGACTTTAACATAAATACTTCTTTATCGCCTTGTCCAATACGCTTCGTATTGACTGGACGGTCATCGTCTTCATCATCATCTAGGGGTTCTATGCTGGAACACGCCGACGAGGCGGTCCTTCCCACGGATCGATATCGGATGCCAAAACATGTACATACATGATTTGGATTAAACCTAAGCATGCTCCTAAAGGATGAACAGAGATATACCTTTCTTCAAGGCTTTGATTCGATCTGAGCGATCTTCTAAACTGTGTCCTGACCACGTTTGGACGCCGGATGGACGACGATCCTCCAAACGGTTGAAAGAAGAGAACTGCCCACGTCTTTCTTCTTTCCACGATGGTGGCTAGAGTGTCTCACGAAAGTCTCTTAGGGTTTAGAACGTGGGAAGTCCCCTCTTTTTATAGAGGTCCTTGGGCCAGCCTAGGGATCTCTTAGAAGGTATAGGGTTTGGGCTCCCTACAGGCCCAAATTCTTATGTTCAGTCCAGAACACAATTTGGCCCGTAAATATTAATTCATTCCACTAGAGAATTAATATTGTACTCCCGTCCTATCCCGAAATGAATCAGGGCTTCTATTAGACTCGATATAATTCCCCGTGTTTAAGATATCGCACGTCCATTAATTATTAAAGCTTCTGACTGCTTTAATTAATTAATATCTTTTAATCCTTAAGTAGTACCACTCAACCTTATTATCGTACGGATTAAATCCACCTGCAGGGTTTATACGATAATCCTTATGAGTTCCTTAAGGGGACGTCACCAACCTGGATGTCCAGGACACGGTGCCCTAATGCCAATAAATAGATATCATGCAGATAGTGTTGTTACCCAAGATACGGAGCTATTGAACCAATACTTGGTCCTCACCCATGGTAAGTCAAAGTAACAAACAAATATCCCATATATCTAATTACCACAGTTAGGGTTAAGAATTAGTAGAGTCACGAGACCTAGGTTCTTCATGATAGTCAGAACAGAAGAACACGTCTCAACTGTGATCCTTTCAATGGGACGCAGCGCACTAGTATAAACCAATAGCCAAGACAAGCTACATCCAGTTTATACTACAACCTACACCGATAGTCATGTCCATAACTATCTCAGTTGTGAATACCATTTATATCTTATAAGGAACCGACAATGTAATCTTCTGTGTGACTACTAACACACCACATTGTCTACAATATAAGATAATTGGACATTTAGCATACAAGCAATCATAAAGACTGCAACAATGTGAAAAACATTTATTTCAGTCAAATGGAAAATCGAATAATACAATCCAAAAGCTCACGTAAAAGTTTGCTTTACAGTATACTCCAACAATCTCCCACTTATACTAAAACTAAACTTTTAGTATATAAACACATTCCATAACAGTTCTCCCACTTATACTCAAAGTCTAGCTGCAACACATCGTAAACCAAGACCCTCTACGTGTTTCTCGAAGACATTGACAGTCAGAGTCTTCGTGAAAGGATCAGCTAGGTTATCCAACGATGCTATCTTCGTCACAACCACATCTCCTCGTTTCACGATCTCTCGTATAAGGTGGTACTTTCTCTCGATGTGTTTACTGGCCTTATGTGCTCGAGGTTCTCTCGAGTTTGCGACTGCACCAGCATTGTCACAATAAATTGTGATACACCTAGGCACACTCGAGGATACCCCTAAGATAGACACAACATTCTCTTCTTCCTGTCACGAATGACCTTGATTCCAAGAATGTACGATGCCTCACCCAAGTCCTTCACTTGAAACTGTTATGAAAGCCATACCTTTACGTCTGACAAAACCTTGACATCATTGCCAATGAGAAGAATATCGTCTACGTATAGTACTAAGAATACCACTACGTTTCCGTTGCTCTTTTTGTATACACAACTCTCGTCTTGACATTGATTAAATCCATAGGACTTAATCACCTCATCAAAACGAATATTCCAAGACCTAGAAGTTTGTTTTAGTCCATAAAGAGACTTCTTTAGCTTCCATACTCGATGCTCTTGGCCTTTCTTCACATAACCCTCGGGTTGCTGCATATAGATGTCTTCATCTAAGTTTCTGTTAAGGAAAAGCTGTCTTGACATCCATTTGCCAAACCTCATAGTCCATGTGACTTGCTATGGATAAGAGAATCCGGATCGACTTAAGCATGGCTACTGGTGAGAAGGTCTCATCATAATCGATTTCCTCTTTCTGAGTGAAACCCTTCGCAACCAACCGTGATTTGAAGGAAATAACCTTCCCGTCAGATCCTCTCTTATGCCTATAGACCCATTTGCACCCAATGGCTTTCTTGCCTTCAGGAAGGTCCTTAAGGTCGTATACCTCCATAGCGTCTATAGATTCAATCTCAGAATCCATAGATTTCTGCCAATAATCTGCATCTACGTCTTGGATTGCCTCATTGTAGGTCCAGGGATCACTATCATGCTCTTCACTTGGGATCAAGTCCGAAGACTCTCCCACAAACATGAAACGATCGGGCTGACGAACAACCCTCCCACTACGACGAGGCAACTTAGGTGTAAATACATCAGAGTCAACACGTTGTGCAGTCTCTTGTGGTATATCCTCTTGCACACTCGGTATGCCATTGTCTTCCCTCAACTCTTTGAGAATAATCTCACTCTTGGACTTATGCTCACTCATATAGCCTTCTTCTAGAAATCGGGCATTGGTGCTCACCACCACCCTCTGATCTTTAGGACTCTAAAAGTAACCACCTCTCGTTCCCTTTGGGTAACCTACAAACAGCCGTACTTCCGTTCTAGGTGCCAACTTATCAGCTTCCTTATCCAACACATGTGCTGGGCAACCCCAAATCCGAATGTGGTTTAAACTGGGCTTGCGCTCGGACCACAATTCTATTGGAGTTTTCGGAACCGATTTAGAAGGCACAAAGTTAAGAAGGTACGCCGCTGTTTCTAAGGCATATCCCCAAAACGAGGTAGGTAATGAAGCATAGCTCATCATCGATCTCACCATTTCTAACAGAGTCCTATTCCTTCTCTCTGCCACGCCATTCTGTTGGGGAGTACCAAGCGCAGTCAGCTGGGATGTAATCCCATTCTCCAATAAGTATTGCCTAAATTCATTGCTAAGGTATTCGCTACCACGATCAGATCGCAGTGACTTGATACTTTTCCCTTGACGGTTCTCCGCTTTTGCCTTGAATTCTCTAAACTTGTCAAAGCATTCAGACTTGCGGCGCATCAAGTAAATGTACCCATATCTTGAGTAATCGTCAATAAAAGTAACGAAATACTCAAAACCACCTCTAGCTTGAATAGACATAGGCCCACACAAACCAGAGTGAATCAATTCCAACACATCATTAGACCTATTCCCCTTGGCCTTAAAAGGCCTAGAAGTCATCTTGCCTTCCAAACAGGATTCGCAGACTGGAAATGGTTCAACTTGGAAAGAATCCAAGAAGCCATTACCTACCAGTCTTTGGATCCTCCTTAGATTGACATGACCCAACCTAAGGTGCCAAAGATATGATTGATTCAACTGAGAAGGTTCCTTTCTCTTGTTTAGTGATGAAGATGCATGAGCCTCAGTCACAGTATGATATGCACAAGTAATAGTATAAAGATTGTTAACCAACATGCCAGAATAGATAAAAGAGTTATTTCTCATAATAACAACATTGTCATTAAAAATAACTGAATATCCATCCAAAAACAACTTCGGAATTGAAATTAAATTCTTCCGAAAACACGGCACGTATAAAACGTTCTTTAATACTAAAACAGAATCAGAAAATGATAAGTGCACATCTCCCACTGCAACCACCGCCACTCATGCAGCGTTGCCCAAGCTGATGGTAATCTCGCCCTCACTGAGCTGCCTTCTTTGCAGAAACCCCTACAAAGTGTAACAAACATGATCAGTGGCTCCTGTATCTACTACCCAAGAACTGGTAGAACAAGCCGCAAAACATATTTCGACAACTAAAGCAAGAGACATACCAGGAGTGTCCTTGAGGGGACAATCTGACTTTCAATGTCATGTCTTGTTGCACTTGAAGCACTTGCCTTTCGGCTTCTGCACGCCACCAGAAGGCGCTACAGCTTTGCTCCCACTGCTCCCACCACTCTTTTTCTGCACTTACTTTTTCTACTTCCCGCCTTTCGACGAAGAAGGTCCAGCTTGTACAGAAACATGAGCCTGTGTTCCACTGCCCATAAACCCTCCACTGCAACCAAGTCCACAAGAAGCTCGGCTAGAGTATAACCCTTCTTATTCATGATTGCATTTAGGCGGAAGTTCTCATAGGACTTCGGGAGCGAGTGCAGGATGATATCGATTTTGGCATCGCCATCGATATTTCCTCCGAGCACATCTATCTCATTCAGATATTCCATCATCTTGAGAACATGCTCTCGCACAGAAGCTCCCTCCGACATGACAGAAGACATAATCTTCCGCATAGCCTCAAAACGAGCAGCCCTATCTTGCTCACCAAAGAGTTCCTTGAGGCTCAACATCATGTCAGCAGCAGTAGGCATGGTGTGATGCTGCTGTTACAAAACATTTGACATAGATGCCAAGATGTAGCAATGAGCCATCTCATCAGCCTTATGCCACTTCCGATGAGCCTCCCTCTCCTCTTCGGTAGGAGCAGCGCCCAAAGGAGCAGGAGCAGGTGTGGTGAGCACAAATTTGTACTCATCAGCAACAAGGACAATATCCAGATTCCTCTTCCAGTCCAAATAATTTGGACCAGTAAGCTTGTTTTGATTGAGAATGGTCATAAGCGGATTGAATGACATGATGAATAACTGAAATAAATAATTGCAAACGCGTAAGCAATAATTCACATAAATTTGAAGCGTAAAATATGGAAACCTTCAAAACCATTATTTAACGCATCCTTCGACAACTTAAACAAACACACGTGCAAGCCACGTTAGGGTGGACGTTTACACATATGTCCATCAAGCAGACACCCAGTCATTAATCTCAATTGCACGCCAACCTGTCCTTATGGCGAATGAAATTAATAGTCGAAAATTTGTAACACTGGCCATGTGAATTAAAACAGGGACTCCGTTGGGGAGTTATATTAAAATTCACATCTAAGTGATGACCACAATTTAACCCCAAGAACAATCATTCACAATTGATGAACTTACCGATGGGGAAGACACATCGCTTGTAAATAATTTTCTAAGGTTATCTCGAAATAATCTTTACCGGTGAACTTATGAATGACACTATCTGTTAGGGAGGAGACCCCATGGGTCACGCGTATGCCACTCACTTCACCTAAAGATTAAGTCATTTGAATAGAAGTCTTATCTAGTAAGCTCGTGAATGCCGCATCCGTTAGGGGGAGACTCCGAGGTCCCGCGAGCGACAAACACCTTACTTAAAGACCAATTGTGGAGGCCAAATGAATTAATTAAAATTCATATTAAACTCACTTAGTCATTTTACATTGAAGGTTTTTAACAGCATGCAATAAGAAACAATTAAAATTCCTAGCATGCTCCTAACACGCAAATCACATAAATCCTAGCATGCTTCTAGAATTCAAAGGAAAAGCAATAACAACTTTCTAAGAATTAAAAGCACCTATTTACATGATTACTAGCATGCCAGAAAAACGATTTAAATTAGCTAGACACATAAACAAATAAACATGCTCTAGCAAAACTTAAATCGGCATCCACAAAGCGATAAAATGCGAAAATTAAAACACATCTATCGCAGCCCCTTAAAACCAACCACTAACAGCCTATCAAAGCTATTACATGATTCAACAAGGTCGTGGATAAACACTCGAATCGGCATCTCGCGCAAAACCGGCCGTTCACGCGATATCGGCACCCACCGACGGAAAAGAGCCAAAAACTTCATCTAGACGATTGAATTTGACCCCGCCACAGGCTGTTACAGCACAGCAGTAACTCTTGTAGATCTCGCTCTCCCGTTTCCGAAATGGTATTATGGGCTGAAATCAGACACCTGTAGCAAAAGTTATGGCCAAAACGGTTTTCGCCGACAAAACTGGCCCCGGTGAATGCTGAAACCCTAGCCGCCGCCTCCAGGATGATCATCTTCACCACGTTCAACTTTGAACACAAAATTACAGCAAAAATCGAACAACAATAGCCCTACTACAGTCTATAAAATCGGCTATACTACCCACACTTATTATCTGGTGGGAAAAAGGATTACATCAATAAACAAGGGCTGCGATAGACACCATCCAGAAGCATAAACGAGATAAAACATAATCCACACCATGAACATGACTGAAAACGAATAAACGAATAAACGAAATCAACTACATGTTCCAGGCAGAGCCGATAATCTACGAAACCGAGTCTCTGATACCAATTGCTGGAACACGCCGATGAGGCAGTCCTTCCCACGGATCGATATCGGATGCCAAAACATGTACATACATGATTTCGATTAAACCTAAGCATGCTCCTAAAGGATGAACAGAGATATACCTTTCTTCAAGGCTTTGATTTGATCTGAGCCATCTTCTAAACTGTGTCTTGACCACGTTTAGACGCCGGATGGACGACGATCCTCCAAACGGTTGAAAGAAGAGAACTGCCCACGTCTTTCTCGAACCCTTCTCGTTACTCTTTCCACGATGGTGGCTGGAGTGTCTCACGAAAGTCTCTTAGGGTTTAGAACGTGGGAAGTCCCCTCTTTTTATAGAGGTCCTTGGGCCAGCCTAGGGATCTCTTAGAAGGTATAGGGTTTGGGCTCCCTACAGGCCCAAATTCTTATGTTCAGCCCAGAACACAATTTGGCCCGTAAATATTAATTCATTCCACTAGAGAATTAATATTGTACTCCCGCCCTATCCCGAAATGAATCAGGGCTTCTATTAGACTCGATATAATTTCCCGTGTTCAAGATATCGCACGTCCATTAATTATTAAAGCTTCTGACTGCTCTAATTAATTAATATCTTTTAATCCTTAAGTAGTACCACTCAACCTTATTATCGTACGGATTAAATCCACCTGTAGGGTTTATACGATAATCCTTATGAGTTCCTTAAGGGGACGTCACCAACCTGGATGTCCAGGACACGGTGCCCTAATGCCAATAAATAGATATCATGCAGATAGTGTTGTTACCCAAGATACTGAGCTATTGAACCAATACTTGGTCCTCACCCATGGTAAGTCAAAGTAACAAACAAATATCCCATATATCTAATTACCACAGTTAGGGTTAAGAATTAGTAGAGTCACCGAGACCTAGGTTCTTCATGATAGTCAGAACAGAAGAACACGTCTCAACTGTGATCCTTTCAATGCGACGCAGCGCACTAGTATAAACCAATAGCCAAGACAAGCTACATCCAGTTTATACTACAACCTACACCGATAGTCATGTCCATAACTATCTCAGTTGTGAATACCATTTATATCTTATAAGGAACCGACAATGTAATCTTCTGTGTGACTACTAACACACCACATTGTCTACAATATAAGATAATTGGACATTTTGCATACAAGCAATCATAAAGAATGCAACAATGTGAAAAATATTTATTTCAGTCAAATGGGAAATCGAATAATACAATCCAAAAGCTCACGTAAAAGTTTGCTTTACAGTATACTCCAACAATCTCCCACTTATACTAAAGCTAAACTTTTAGTATATAAACACATTCCATAACAATTCTCCCACTTATACTCAAAGTCTAGCTGCAACACATCGTAAACCAAGACCCTCTACGTGTTTCTCGAAGACATTGACAGTCAGAGTCTTCGTGAAAGGATCAGCTAGGTTATCCAACGATGCTATCTTCGTCACAACCACATCTCCTCGTTTCACGATCTCTCGTATAAGGTGGTACTTTCTCTCGATGTGTTTACTGTCCTTATGTGCTCGGGGTTCTCTCGAGTTTGCGACTGCACCAGCATTGTCACAATAAATTGTGATACACCTAGGCACACCCGAGGATACCGCTAAGTCCAATAAGAAGCTCTGGCTTCCTTCACCTCGGGATTTTTAGGATTCCCGAACCGAGATCTGTTCGTTTGAAAGACTTGTTCTTTTTCTTTTTCGATTCTTGTTCTACTTCCGACTTATTGAGAGGAAAGTCGAGAGTAGGAACCGACATCGATTCTTCAGCTATGATATGTTGCTGAGCTAGAGCTAAAAGGTCTTGAAATGAAGTCTGTTTATTTTGATAAATACTCTAGCGAAACAAAGAATTTGGCTTTAATCCAGCTATCGCTGTAATCAGCAACGTCTCTGGATGACATTGCTCCATATTTTGTACTCGTTCATTAAACCGAGTAATATAGTCTTTTACACTCTCATTATCCTTTTTCACAATATTAGAAATGGATTTCTTTGGGATTAGAGATACCCGGGCCCCGATGAAATGAGATCGAAAAGTCGTTCTCAACTGTTGCCACTTCGAGATTGAACAGCGGGGCAAGGAATGATACCATTTTTTAGCCTGAGGTCCTAGGGTTAAAGAAAACATCCGACATCTTAATGCGTCGGTTGCCCCATGAAGGTCCATCCACGAGGTATATTGACCGAGTTGTGCATCTGGGTCCGAGGTGCCATCATAAAGGCCGATCTGGGGGACCTTAACTTTGGAGGGAAGTGGTTCCCTCGTCAAATGCAGAGCCAATGGAGTCTCGGTTTCTAGATAGACGTTCTCCGAGATAGGAACTCGTTGCTAGGATTCCTCAGGACCGTCTTGCCGAGTTTCTAACTCGACAATTCTTTTTCTTAACATTTCCAACTCTTCAGAGTCGAGCCTTAAACGGTTCCTTTCGATAGTATGACGTAATTCATCGTTCTCACGTCGGAACCGATTTCGTTCAATGGTATGTCGTAAGTCAGACTGTCGAACATGTTGTGAAGTCATCGGTGACGGAGGCACCGGTTGTTGTTGACGACGCCCAGAGTGACTTTCAGCAGTAATTTCAGGTTGAATTCCTTCCGGGGGAAGATTATTGACAGGAACTACACCACGATTGTGAGCGGCCATATTGCGTTGTGGCTCTGGTGTTCGTGGTTGAGAAGTTGCATGAGACGCAACAGGAATACTATTTTGTTGTTGAACAGGCGGCGTCCGTTGCCTGGTTTGTGGATTTGAAGCATGAGCTTGACTAGGAACCGTTATGGTTGGTCCTGCTCTCGTTTGTGCCATAAAATTAGATAGATTTCTGAGAAACTCTGGGTCTTGGAATAGAACAGAGTAATCTATCGTCATAGATGGTACAGTTGTATTATCAGTAGTATGAGCAGGATGCTGACTGGTTCCAATGTCTGGATTTCGTTCTTGACGCCCAGAACTTGACATGTTGATTGTTTGTAGTTAAAATCGTTTGGCATACACATGCATATCATTTGTATATGTGGTGAATCGAGGATTAACCTCAAATTTCTTATAAAAGTCCTTCCTCTAGCGCCAAGTTGTTGTTGTATGAAATTAACAACTTAAAATCACAAACAACAAGGTGCGTTTAAACAAAAATAAATATAAAATTGTGTTTTATTGATAAGTTCACAAGAGTATTGAAAGTCGGTTTTCTGTTCTTAACCGAGATCATTTTAAGTCCGTGTACAATGTGCCAGAAAAAGATCCTTGTATAACTATAAATTCTGCTATTTATAGTGTGGTTGTTTTTGTCTTTTTGTCCGACGTAGATAAGATCGCATTTAATGTTGAGCAGCTTCAATAAAGCGGTGTGTAATGGAACAAGGGAACATCAATGATTGCTTCTTGTTTTGATGGTCCAATCGAATGTTTACAGCTCCCTCTACTTGGATATTTGATCCCCTCGAAAGTCGGTTAAATGGATAATCTTTAATACAGCGAATCACGATGTCGGTGAAATCGGTCATCGGCCTCTGATAAATAGTCGGTTCTACTTTTCAACCATCTGGAAGTCGGTAATTAATTTATTTAATTTGTACCGACTTGAGCCAATGTTCAGCTATTCCTGGGGGACTATTGTTTAAACGGGGCGATTAATCTTACGGATGTTCAAACCCTCCTTCTCCAAGTCGCACTACTTCACATTTTGGAGTCGTTCGGGCTCATCTGGTATCGGAATTCGATTTTGCTTTTTCCTGTACGTTGCCAACAAACTCCTCTACCTAATTACGCTTGCCCGACTAACTTTCGCCTGAAATCCGGTCCTCCAGAGGCTTCCGACCTACACACCATAAATAAAGAAAAATTGGAAAAACACACGAAAAACACAAGAAAAACCATGATAGAGGAAAACACGCGATAAACTACAAAACGAGATAAAAACTAACTAAAAGACCTAATATGGGGAAAAAAGAAAGGAAGAATAACAAGGAAAAATGCAACAAAAATGGGACAAACAACTTTTCTAGTTCGAATCCCTCAAACTATAACAGAATGAACCTCCGAACACTCTGTTTAATTTCTCACAAATAATACATTCGGATTATAATCCCTTCACTCAGAAAATAAAAACATACGATAATCAAAGATACAAAAGTCGTCCTCAACATGTGTCTCGTCCTCCTTTTATATACAAATTACGTATGGTAAGTCCCCACTTTAGCTTTCCCTCCCAGTAAGGATGCTCATAAGGTAAATCTTTTGCTTCCCAAGGTCCGCAATCTCTCCTTCATGAATACAGAAAGTGAATCCCGAGCTTATTCCCAAAGTCCTGCCATCACAATTAAGAATTATCAATAATCAACTCTAATTAGCAAACACGCAAGCAATTTAAACCAAACTTTCCTTATATATATTCTTGCGATTGTCTGAATCCTGGGAACTCAAGAAGGTTCGTTGATTTACTGCCAATCTTCAGAACTTACAATCTCCCCTTTTGGCAGATAAATGGAAAACCATTTCCTTGAACCTGCACGTAAAAAGACATATCCTGCAGCACATATACTAACTCCAAAAATACTCTTCTCATCACATAAGTGTTGTTCATGTGAACAACTCGAACACCTGAATAAGAGCAAAATAGTTCACAGGATACTACTTAACAAGTTCATCCCATGCAAGAAGAAATAGTTCAAACAAACCACACACAAAACAAATAGTTTTTATGTTTTATCAAAATAATCAAATGTCCAGCTGAAGGATCTATGCAGACCCTTCATCATCAGTCTCCTCAGCAGAAACTTCTTCTGAACCATCCTTCGTCTCTTCCTCAGTAGCTGCATCCTCTTCATCATCCTCTGCATCAGAACTTGCTTCATTTTCTTCGGCGTCTGGACCTTCATCTATTTCCAGAGCCTTTGACTTCTCCTTGGTAGCAGCAGGAACAACCTTTTCCTTTCCCTTTTCCGTGACAGCAACAGTCCTTGACTTCTCCCTCTTAGTACCAACAGGTACTTTCTTCTTTCCGGCAGCTTTTTTTATCTTTCCCTTTTTCGATTTAGGTACCAAAAGGGCCCGTGACTTCAAAGCACCTAGCACCTCCTTATAGTACCTTCGTTGATCAGCCAGCTTCTTTTCAAGCCCAGAGAGAACTGCCACTTGTTGATTCAAAAACCCGCGTAGTTGGGAAGGCACTTCAGAGGCCTTCACAAAGGAAGGTCGAGGAGGAGCAGTCTTAACACCAGCAAGTGCAAGAGGCTTGAGGGTAGGGGAGAAATTATCACCCACACGCGGGTCCATTTTCATACCAGCCTTGAAGGGAATGGCACAAATGATAGACGGATAGAGCAGCAATTTGCGGGGCTTGGATATCTCAGCAAACGATACCACGACATCAAAAATAACAAAACCAATTTCAAAGGAAACACCATTGCTCGAGCCTGAGTAGGAGTCACAAACTGTTTGTGAGAGGTCGGTTTACAGTTCGACGTTCCTATCTTCTGTAGAGCATTTGCAGGCGGAGTTAGACTCTTCACAAAGAGTCCTGGAGCAAGCCATTTATTCAATTTCCCACCAGTTAAGGTGTGAGCAACTTCATTGAAATCATCAGTCAATGTTGAAAGAGAAGAACCTTCAGCCAAACCAAGTACAGAGTTCACAATAGACGGAGAGAACTCAATGATGCTATTTCGCACAAAAACCTTGTGAAACTTCATCGAAGTGGGGTCACAAACAGAGACAGACATGTTTGAGTAAAATTCACACACAAGTTGCGGGCAATATTTTCTAACATACTTGACTGAGCCTTCAAGTCCAACCTTTTTCAGAAGTTCAAGCAACCCAAGTCGCTCAAAATGTTCACCAACGATTGTACGTTCAGGACGAAATTTCATTTGAGAGAATAAGGTAGAGAAGCGAGTCTCAGACACAGGAGAATAAAATTGACGGAAAAATGCGTTACCAACAGCAAGAGGACTATCTGGACCTTCACCTTCGATCTCATCAACAGCTTTTTCTTCAACAGCAGGAGAGAGTTCATTGAGAGAAACATGGTTGTTGTCTGATTTGTCAGGTTCAGCAACGCAATTTGCAATTTCTTTCTCTGAAGAATCAGCATCAGACTTCGGGGATGACTGTTCTCCAGACTTCGTGACAGAAGTAGTACCAGTAGGAGGTTCAGGCACATGAACGATCTTTTTTGCCTTTTTGGGTTTTCCTCCAGCAGATGCTGGGACCTTCTTGCGCTTCTTCGAAGATTTGGCGGCAGAAGTAGACCCTTTTCCACCTTTCTCATTGGTACCGCCATCTTCAGGTTGCATAGTCTTCGTTGTAGAGGACTTCTTAGGGCTTGGTGAAACCCTAGGTGCGGCCTAGTCAGAGGGTTGAATTTTGTCGGTTGCCATAACAGAGGGAGTCGGATTTGGTGGAGTTTCAGTGCTTTGACTATGACGAGTTGAACACCGAGAGGGTTGAGGAACATTCTTCTTCGGCTTCACTTTTTCCTGTTTGGATTTAGGCATGGTTTCGAAAGAGAAGAGCTTCACACAAATAAGGAATGTTAGATGAATTTTTGGAGAGATGAGAGAAATCTGCGATTTGATATGAGAGAGAGATGAGAGACGGTGATATGAAAGATATGGAAAAAACCAATTTCAGTTACCAAGGTGAATTATACGAGACGGTTCAGTTGGATAATTTGAATTTCAAAAACTTGCCCAATACTTCAAACAAGAAATAAACCGTTCCCTCCAAAATAGAAGATCCACTTACTAAATATTCTCGACATAACTAACATATATACGCCATGAAGTTTCAGAAGAAAATATGGTCAGAATAATGTACCAAAAATAATTTACGCACTCTTTTGAAACTGAATCAATCTTAAGAAAACCTTGATGCACATGCCTAAATAAAATATTTATCAAACATTACCCAAGTAACTTCTAGTCATGCAATATTGAGAAATCCATTAGCCGATTAATCTATAAATCTTTCTAAATCAATTTGCAACGAGCTCGACACTATTAAAAATGGCGAGAAACCAAGATTCTCTTCAAACACAACTCAGCCCTTATACTTCCAACCTTTATATAACGCGGAATTAATATAAGTTCATTCATCACATTCTCTTAGCAAAAAAATGAAATTTCCGTTCGCAATTCAGCCCCAATACTTATGATGAACTAACTCCGTTCTATGAACTTCCACACCAATTCACTTACTAACATCAACTATACGCCAATGTCAAGCCCATTACTTGGGGTGTGAATCATCCCGCAAAAAGTTTTATTTAGAACATGCTGAGAAGATATGAGGATGACCAGCCTTATTTCACCAATGAACTTTCATTATTAAGAATGACTACGCATAGCTATCACACCTCAATTATTGTTAAGCACGTAACTCGTTTCACAGGTGATCAAGGAAACACCTCATTTGATAGTTGCCCGATGCTTATTTTCACGAGAGCAACTTTTACAAGTATGTTTAAATGATCATCATGTCGAGCTCCACAAAACTGACAAGTTAGAATCCATAGACCACCAATTAACAAATCAGACAATAAAGAATTCAAAGAAGCTTCTAGGGATGAACCTACATACTACAATGCCTAAATGCAAAATGTATCCTATATGCGACACTAATATAGATATATACAAATGCAACTGACACTAATGCATAGATATTATATAGAACATTCCTAAGGATTTCCTTAGAGACAAAAAAACGTTTCGAATCAAGTGCTTTTGTTAAAATGTCAGCAAGTTGATCATCTGTAGGTACATAATCCAACACAACACTTACATCTTCTACTAAATTACGAATAAAGTGATATCGAATGTCAATATGTTTGGTACGAGAATGTTGGCCAGGATTTTTCAAAATATTTATAGCACTAGTGTTGTCCCAAAAAAGTTGAGCCGAATGAACGTTCATACCATACTCAGATAAAATTTGTTTCATCCAAACCAACTGTGAGCAACAGCTCCCAGCCGCAATGTACTCAGCTTCAGCAGTAGAGAGTGAAATATGGTTTTGCTTCTTACAGAACCATGACACCAAGTTTAAGCCTATATAGAAGCAACCACCAGAAGTGTTTTTCCTATCATTGTGGCACCCCGCCTTACTAGCTTTGCAAAATCATAGTAAAATTTTTTGCTTTTGTTTTTGAAAGGTGGTGCGAGCTTGGTTTTCGAAAACACTAACTTGTTGCGGGATGACACAGATAAAAACTTTACTTAACTTGCTCACAGACATAAATAAAACATGCAACCAAACTACCCGCTACAGATATGGAATCACACATGCAATGTTTGAACTGTCTCGCACAGTCTAAAGTCTGCTAGCGGAAGCATCCGAAATGCAAAAATACATAGAGTACATGCATACATATCTGAATGGATACATGATCATAAAATTAAGGACATAAAATGTGCATAAAAATGTCCTCGCTGTCATGACCACACTTCACCACGCATAGCTCACCCGGCACGCTCGACTCCGTCTCTTGAAAAACACAATGGGGGAGTGAGCAAACCACTATGCTCCGCGAAGACCAGAACTGAATAGGACATCATGTATAATAACGTGTCATGAACATAAATATATAAAAGCTGAACTGTAAACTTCTCTGTTCTTTCTTTAATGTGGTCAAAAGACCCTCGGCCTCGGCCGCTCGTGTGCACACCCCAATGGGATATTAAGGCCCTCGGCCTCCACCGATACTAGGTAAAACTCGAAAGGCCCTTAGGTCGGCCAATCACCTGGGAGAACTAACTGTCTCAAACATACCTCTGCCATGGTTCAAATATTATATATAATGGAGAATCCAGTACATGACCCCCACCTGATAACTGAAATCTGACGCAAGTGCTGAAACTGGGGTAGCGGTCGGAGGCTCGACCCTCCTTAGGCTACATAAATATTTAAGCAAAATAATGCTAAGTATAATGCTCGGAATATTAAATCATATGTTAAAATGCTCGGACTTATCAAATCGATTAAACTGGACTGAACTGGCTCGAAAAAATACTAAAATTCCAAAAAGAGACTAGGACCGGAAGTCACGAATCAAAATGGACTCGAACCGCTGGTCCAACCAGCCGGTTCGCTGATGGGCCGGACCGCCGGCTCGGCTTAACCAGGCGGTCGGGCGCTGGCTCGGGCTGAACCGGGCTCGGCCATGCACAAGGTCTGCTGGTGCCCGGGCGCACTGCTGGTGCGGCCGGACTCGGTCATGGTGCTGTTGGGCACCAATGGGCACGACCATAAGCTGCTGGAATGGCCCTGCACAGCTGGCACCCCTCGGGTGTTTGCTGGGCACGGGCTGAGGTTCGCTGGGTGTACCGGGCGTGCACTGGGCACGTCACTGGCACGGTCTGAGGCTAGACGGGCGCTGCCGGGCACCCTGAAGGGTGCTGGGCACTCGGCATGTTGCTGGGGCACGCACGGAGGCCAACGGGTGCGCGGGGTCGTGTGGCTGACACAACGCGAGCGCGGCTGAACTTGCTAGGGCCGACCTGGGGCGCGGAACAAGGCCCTTAAGCGAGGACTTCACGCACTCGGGCTAGCACGACGCTGCCGGGCGTGATGCATGCGGCTTAGGCCCGACTGGGACCCCTATCGCATGCGAGGGTACAAACGTGCACTGCCGGGCGCGGTCGTGATGCTGGGTTGCTGCGCACCGCGCCTATGTGGTGCGAGCATGCGCAGAGGTCAGACATAGGTTCTGGCTAGCGCATTAGGCGCTGCGGGCATGCGCGGGTCGGCACTGCACGCGTGATATGCGCGGCTATTGACGGGGAGCGACCTTTGCCAACTATTTTTTAACTTTTCCAGTGACATGCAACATGAATCAACATAATATGATGAAATATGCTTAAAAATTCTGAGAAGCCCTGGGAGACCTCGGGTCTATATGCATGTGCTCCGGTAGGGCCGTTAGGGCACGTGTGGACCTAGGTTCACCGATCCCACTACTCTATCTTGCACAAAAGACCATGGCCGAGTTATATACATGTAAAAATATGATTTTTAAGGCTAGGACAATAGGCTTTACATGAATGTACTATCATTTAGCTCGGGAGCTAAAATTGCATATTTTTCCAAGGCTAGTTAACCGAACAAACGAGCTTCAAAAATTCTCAAACTTATACTCATTTCTTATGATTTTTAAGTGACATTAAGCTAAAGAAATCATCCTAAACATGCCATGTACTAAAAGTCCGTTTTTAAGGTATTTAATTATTAAAATTTGAAACTTATGTTAAATGGCTTGCATGACATGATTTCTCTACTTGATAAATCTTATTTTATCATATTATAACTAAGGAAAAAGGATTTTTCAAGCTAACCTTCACCAAGTGCGAAAATGGGTGCTAGGGTGCGGTTAGGGCTTGTTTGCGGCTTAGTGGTGCTAGGGCTTGACTTGAGTTGATCTTGGTTGAACTTTGGGAACTCAAATGACTTAGAAAAATCCAAGGAAGGCTTGGATAGTGGTAAGCCCTGAGAGAACACGAGAAGAAAGGCTGAGGCTCGGTCTCCCTCTCACTTGAGCCGCGCGCGAGCATGTGGAGTGCTAAGGCAAGCTTCTTGGTTAAACTCTTGGTTTTTCTCTCTAAGTGCCGAATTTTTTAAGTGATAAATGAGGTCTCTATGAGTGAGGAAGAGTCTTTAAAGAGAAGGACCAAGTCTTGGTCAATGAGGACAAAAATACAAGACTAAGTGGGGGACATCTCATAAATTCATGCTCCTTGGTGTTGGTGTGATGCTAGCTCGGTTTTGGTGTGGTCTTTTATGGGTTTTGCTGAGCTCAAATAAATAGGAAGATGTCTTTGCCTTGTGCGTAGTGAGTGGGGGACATATACAACATCCTAGGAATAAAATATTCAAGAAATTATGTCCACTCAAGACTAGGATGGCTAACCTTGACCAAGACTCATTCTTGGATCAAATGTGGGCTGAATTTGTACCTTAGGAAGTGGGTTGTGTTGTCTCAAAATTGGGCTCGAGGGCTAGGCGCGTGAATGTCTTGGCCTTGTGTTCTTGGTCTTTTTTATTGATGTTTTGGACTTAGAAAAATTATGCTAATGTTTCCCAAGACTTAGGCTTGATCTCGAACCTCGACCCGGGGCCTTGGGCGGGGTCTCAGCTTGAGTGGCTCGGTAAATTTCTCGATTTTTCGAACGAGGTCTAGGACTTGAATTTCCACTTCATATTACTTAGAAAAATTCTAAGTATTATGTTACTAAAGTTTAATTATTCTAATGCTCGATGACTAGGGTTCGGAATGAACGAACTTAATTCGAATAAAATATCCGAATATTTAATATGAACTAAATATATTCTTGAGGACTTAGCATATACTTAAATAAATCTTGAACTTCTGAAAATTACGAATTTCACTTAAAATTCGAGCAGTGAAAATCATCTTAATATTATAATAATAATTGGGGCATTACAATCCTCAAGATTTCCAGCCCAACTAGCATCACAGTAACTTGCAAGATGTAAGTTCGTATCAGCTGAATAAAACAACCCATATTCCGACGAACCTCCAACATATTTTATAATATGCATGACTGCCTTCATGTGTGACTCTTTGGGAGCGGACTGATACCTGGCACACAATCCAACACTAAAGCAAATGTCAAGTCTACTAGCAGTAAGATACAAAAGGCTATCAATCATGCTTCTGTAAAGAGTTTGATCAACAGATGTACCTTCATCATCCTTAGAAACTTTTACATGTGTGCCCATAGGAGTTTGAGGGTTTTAAGAATTTTCTAGACCAAACTTTTTAACAAGGTTTTTAGCATATTTGCTTTGATGCAAGAAGATACCATCTTTACCTTGTTTTACCTGAAGTCCAAGGAAGTATGAAAGTTCGCCTACCAGACTCATCTCAAATTCAGATGACATTAGTTTAACAAAGTGATTGACCAGTTTCTTGGATGTTGATCAAAAAATGATGTCATCCACGTAGATTTGAACTGCTATCAGATTTTCATCTGTTCGGAGAGCAAAGAATGTCTGGTCTACTCCCCTTCTCTTGAAATCTTTCTCTAGAAGGTACATGGTAAGATGTTCATACCACGCACGAGGCGCTTGCTCATGATTTGGATTTTTGGGATCCTTGAACCCTTCAGGCTGCTTTACGTACGCTTCATCATGAAAAATGCCATTTAGAAAGGCTGACTTTACGTCCATCTGGTAGACAATATACTTCATTAGACACACAATAGACAAAAATATACGTACCGATTCCAATCTTGCAACGGGGACGAAGGTTTCATCAAAATCAATCCCTTGAGTCTGAGTATAGCCTTGTACAACCAATCTCGCCTTGTTGCGTGTCCCATTCCCAAACTCATCAGTTCTATTCTTGAAGATCCACTTGGTTCCGATGACATTTCGGGACGTAGGTTCAGGCACAAGCTCCCAAACATCATTTCTAGTGAACTGTTCTAATTCCTCTTACATGGCCAAGATCCAGCACTCATCCTTCAAGGCTTCTTTAGCGTTCTTAGGTTCAATCAAAGAGGTGTAGCAAGCGAAGTGAGAAACACCCATGAGTTCCTTGACTGAGTTCTTCAAATTTCTAGTTACTCTCTCATTGTGATCACCAATGACCAATTCAGATGGATGGTCTTTCTAAACCTTCAAGGGAGGATCACGCTTAGATTGTGTTGAACTCCCAAGTGTTGCAGGCACATTATACTCTATCAGATTTTCTTATGGTCCTTCAGCTCCATCTGTACGTTCAGTAATCTCACGGTCTACAAGACTGTCAACACCTTGAGTATCCTGTGTACTCACAACATTAGCACAAGAATTAAAAAACACTGATGGAACAACATGGGATGTTTTCTTATCAAAGGTCACATTCATGGACTCTATTACAGTGGAGGTATTAGTGTTGTAAACACGGTAAGCTCGACTGTTGTTAGAGTATCCAAGAAAGAACCCTACATCAGATTTTGTATCAAATTTCCCAAGTTATTATAAATATAGCATTTACAACCAAAAACATGCAAATGACTAAGGTTGGGACTCTTACCTTTCCAAAGATCATACGATGTCAGACCCATACCTCGACGTACACTCTATTCACAAGATAGCAAGCCGTATTAGTTGCCTCTGCCCACCATCTGTGAGAAATTTTCTTTGAGTTTAACTTGACCCTGGCCATTTCTTGAAGAGTGAGATTCTTCCTTTCAACAACTCCATTCTGTTGTGGAGTCTTAGGGGCAGAAAACTCATGAAGAATACCCAGTGAGTCACAAAAGTTAGCAAACTCAATATTTTCAAATTCTCCCTAGTGGTCACTTCAAATGCTGATTATGGAAAAACCCTTTTCATTTTGAAGCTTCAGACATAGTGACTTAAAGGCAGAGAACATGTCAGATTTTTCTCGCAAGAAATCAACCCATGTATACCGAGAGAAATCATCTACGCACACTAAAATATACTTTTTACCTTGGTAACTCTCAACCTGAATGGGACCCATCAGATCCATATGAAGAAGTTTCAAACTTTGTTTAGAAGCAATGTGGTTCAATGTCTTATGAGATGCACAAGTTGCTTATCCAGTTGACATGGTTCGCAGATTGGATGTTCCTTCAAGGAAATTCTTGGGACACCCCGGACCACACCTGCATTTGACAACTTGACTAAGTGAGAGTACCCAATATGGCCCAAGCGTTGATGCCAGATTTTAGATTCACTTACATTTGCTTGAAGGCATTTTTCATTAAAGTCAACAAGATAGCAATTGTCAGTTGAACAAGATCCAATAAGCACACATGTACCTTCACTGTTTTTCACATAACACTTATCACAAGAAAAACTGACACTAAGACCTTAATCACAAAGTTGACTCACACTTAAAAAATTTGCCTTCAATTCATTCACAAGTAACACATCAGATAGTCTAGGTAAACCACCCAAATTCAAACAAATTGTTCCAATAACCTACTCACACCATCCCCAAAAGTGACTTCACCATTCGAACCAGTTTGAATATTCAACAAGTATGCTGGTTCTCCAGTCATATGCCTAGAACACCCGCTATCAAGATACCATTTCCCTTTAAGTGAAGTTCTAAGAGACAGAACTGAAGCAAAACAATTAAAGGATTTCTTTGCAACCCGCACTTGACGGTTTTTAGAGAAATTTTTTAAAGAATTCACCGTACAAACGTTCACTGGAATACCTGAAAGATTCTAGTTAAAAACTCTACGCGAACAAAGATCATGCTGCATTTTATAACATTTGGGTCTTATGTGACCAGTTACACCACAGTAATGACAAATGGGAAAAAATTATGAAGAAATTTGCTAACAGGTTCCTGAACTGGTATATGAAAGTTCACAGAAGTTTTAGGAGAAGAAGGTTTACTTATAGTGCTTTTAACAAACCTGCCAAACAAGTTTCGAGATGGTTTCCATGAAGACTTGTACCTCCAACTCCAGACTTGTCTGTGAAACCAAGACCTAGATGTTTAGTTTTAGATGCTTCGGATGAGGGTTCAGGATTATCCTCCATGCCAGTGTACCCAAGTCCGGTAAGATCACCATGTTGCCTCCCCATGGAGAGAAGTTCATTTAGATCAGATTTCCTTTTGTTCAGTTTCCGAACCGCCTCGGCAGTGCAATTCATCTCACTAAATATGCTCTCAGGTTGCTTTCCATGCTTGTATGTTCGTTCATGAGTCGACCAACATCAGTTTTCAGCTTCAAGATCTCCTTGTTCCGCTCGGCAAGAAGTTTCTGAGTAGAGAATAGTTCAGTCCTCAAGCATTCAATGGTCTGAGTCTTTTCCAATCCATCTTGTTTAGCAAGTTTGACACTGCCTTCAGGAATGGAAGTTCGAGCCTTTTCAGTATCTAATTCACATTTTTTCTCAGTGAAGGAAGAGAAGGCATGTCCGCTCAGCATTTTATTTGCTCTTGTCAGTCGATATACTTCACTCTGAAGCTTCTTCATGGCTTCAGATTCCTGTGCACATTTCTCCATGGCTAGCAAGTGTAGATGATCAACACACAAGTTTTAGTCTGCTTCGTCTTCAGATATTTCAGCCTCTCTCATGCTTTCTTCAAACTTGGTTGGAACACGCGATGTGGTGGGACATATGAACTTCTTAACAGAGGAATGGATTGCCATATTACTAGTGTGCGATGCAGGTTCGTCTGTGCCCTCGTCATCTGAATCTTCCCATGTTGCCTTCAGAGACTTGTTCTTCTTCTTAAGATTAGCACACTCATACTGAAAGTGCCCAAAACCACAACATTCCCTGCATTGGTCCTTTCAACTTGTTATGAGTCAGGTTTCGAAAAAGGCGTACTATTCTTCTTGTCTTGAAACACATTCTTGCTGGAATTGTTGCCTTTCTTCTCAGCAAACTTATTCTTGTACAACCTTTGACTCATCTTTCCATAGTTTCTCGCAATTAGTGCAAGAGCCTCTTTCAGCTTGCTATCGTCTACCGTCGAACCTTCATCGTCGTCATTGTCTTCTTTTTCCTCAACTACATCAGCTTTGAGATCCAGTCCCTTGCTTTTGACTTTGTCATAATTATTGTTGATCTCAAAGCACATTAGATTGTCGAGGATTTCATCAACATCCAGAGGTGCAATTCTTTGAAAACTCTCAAGGGCTGCAATTTTTTCTCTGAACCTGGGAGCAACTGTTCTCATAATCTTTTGAACTTGACGATTCTCAGAGACTTCTTCTCCAAGCATGGCACTTTGATTCACCATATCACAGAATCTGGCATAGTATATGTCAATTTTTTCTTCATCCCGCATTCTGATTTCATCAAATTCAAGAGTCACCCGTTGAAGTCTGGACGCTTTGACAGTAATTGAACCTTCAAATTGACACTGTAGGATCCGCCAAGCATCTTTTGCAGTCTTGCATTGAACTATCATCTTGTGCCTTGTCTGATCCACTGCCATCATGACCGCATACAAAGCACGATAGTTGGCTTCTTCTTGAAGCTTCTCAGCATATGTCCAGTTATCTTTTGGTTTAAGAACCGTAGTCGTCGTAGCTCCTTTTCCTTGATCTGGTGCTTCTGCCATGACATGATGCTCCCAACATTTTTCAACACTTTCCCACGCACCTCTTCCAAGCGATCTTAGGAAGATCGACATCATAGATTTCCATTACGAGTAGTTGGAACCATCCAATTGCGGAGGCCAAGACATCGATCCACTTTCTTGATTCATGATTGCCCAGTAAAACAAGTCCTTAGATCTTTCGTAATGCAAACGAAAACCCGCTCTGGTGCCAGTTGAAGTTTGATACTTGTAAGCCAAGCATCCAGAGTTGCATACAATTTAACTGAACAGAATTAAATGAAGATTCAAACAATTGCGGAAGCAGTTTCACTGAAAATTAAACTTTCAGGAGAGCGTCCCACTCTCCTTTCGGATCTCTTTTATTAATGTAAACGTCTAAAACACTCTTCAAGGGTTTACAGTATAGACTCCCTCTACACTCTATTTGAACAGTGATTTGCACTACTACTTATCCGACCACAAATCCCTTGTGGCTTTTCCAGTGCGAATCCCTCAAACTATAACAGAATGAACCTACGAACACTCTGTTTATTTTCTCACATATAACACATTTGGATTATAAACCCTTCACTCAGAAAATAAAAACATAAGATAATCAAATATACAAAAGTCGTCCTCAACATGTGTCTCGTTCTCCTTTTATATACAAGCTACGTATGGTAAGTCCTTTCTTTAGCTTTCCCTCAAAGTAAAGATGCTCATAAGGTAAATCTTTTGTTTCTCAAGGTCCGCAATCTCTCCTTCATGAATATGGAAAGTAATCTCGAGCTTATTCCCAAATTCCTGTCATCACAATTATGAATTATCAATAATCAACTCTAATTAGCAAACACGTTTAAGCAATTTAAATCAAACTTCCCTTATATATATTTTTGCGATTGTTTGAATCCTGGAAACTCAAGAAGGTTCGTCGATTTACTGTCAATCTTCAGAACTTACATTATACTTGTTAGATGCTTAGTTACGTTGTTGGTTAGACGTGGTGGTCTTGCTTGCTAGAACTTACATTATACTTGTTAGATGCTTAGTTACGTTGTTGGTTAGACGTGGTGGTCTTGCTTGCTATTATGAGGCTAGCTAGGAAACATCTTTTATTTATCATGTTAGTTTTGCACTAGGACACATCCTCAACTTCAACAAGTGTACCATAATAATACGAAATATGATTTTCATTTTTATTGTCCGTTCTTGTTTTTCGAAAAAAAAAAAANCTGAACCAATTGAGATTCGTTTTCGCTTTCTTGTGTATCGTGTAGTTAGATGTCATCAATACTTGTGTCTCCTTGGCTAAGTTCATTTTCGGAACAGCTGGGAACTGTCATGCAGCATTAGACAAAACTTGCCCATCATCATATAATATGTGCTAGATTTTTCTGCCAGCTAGCCTTACAGGGATCACCATCAAAGTCCAAATAGAGGCGTAATAAGTCTTTTATTGGTACATTCCATTCTCTTTATTTAAACTCCTGCTAGTACAACACCCGTATATTACATGATGTTTGTTAAAAAATTATTTTTAAATTTTATTAATAAGAAAAATGATTTAAAATTTTATTTATTTTTTTACAAAAAATATATATTACTATATATTTTAGAATGACACTTGTTACTTGTACGACTTATATGTGCTATATTATAATAATTTTTATAACTTATATGATATAACTATTTGAAATATAAACATATTAATTGATAAATAATTTTATTTTTCTAATTAATATTAAAAAATAATTTTATTATTGTTATAAAAGATAAATATTATTTACTTTTTTCATCTATACTATATGGATGGTAAATCGAAGCGCATCAAGAGATGATCAATTTGATATATTTATATATGTAAAACTGTAAATTTACAAAAATTATTAATATTAAAATACATTTACAATTCAATGATTATAATAAGAAATGATATTAAAATGTAATTAATACATGTAACGTGACCATAAATAATCAACATATTTATGGATAATCCGGACCTAATTATCTTTGGATTGGAAGTAAATTAAAATCTACCAAAACCTAATAACGAAGCATGTAATTTTGTCACATAGGATCCCAAAGCATGCGAACGTGTCATTTAGGCTCAGCAAGTTCTTAATTAATATATAGGAGGGATTAATCTTGAAGTGGTTTTTTGTTCTCTATTTTCTGAACATATAGTAGTTTGGAATTTTGCAATTCTGATTCAAATTACATATGCGTTAATTAATTTTTAAAAATGCATGAATTTAAATAGGTCCCTTTTACAATTTCACCACCAACCTTTCGTTGCGATTGTTGGGAATTTTATCAAGAAAATAAAAAATCAGATAGTTATATTAAAAATACCAAGGTCCGTTAAAACACAATGTTTTTAAAACAGATCAGCCCCGCATGATTGTATGTTTTCGAGGTAGAATGGAGAAACCAAATTGTTAAAGCAGGTCAACATAACCATGCACACGTGGAAAAGAAGAATTCACAACATCTTGAGTATGTGGCAAATCATGTGCAATGTGTGCATGGATTAATGAAAGAACGAGACAAAAATGTGATAGATAAAGCCACTTGTCATCTTTTCCCACATGATCCAAGAGTGATAGATAAAGCCACTTGTCATCATCCAAGCTAAAGGAGAAAAAGAGGATTACGCTTTATGTGCATTTCTGCTTTCATTACCCTAGCATAGTACATATATATATATAGTTGATTTTTCTTTTCTTGTGTATTGAGCCGTCACTGTTTCATTGTGTAAAAATCAGATTCAGATCTGTAAAAACCTTGAGTTCATTGAATGAAAATGTGGAAGTTCCATGAAGATCAATTTTCCTTTTATTCTATTTTTTTCAGTTTTTCTATCATAGTATCAGAGCAGGTGTTTACCTGACTCTGATATCCTCCTTTTCCTCAGTTTGGCACACCTTTCTTCAAGCTTTCTCGATGGCAGATGAAATCTATACTCACACAGGCCCTGATCAAAACCCTGTCATCAAAACTCAGCCTCAATAGTCTATCCAGTAAGTCAGTTTATTTCTGTTAAGTTAGATGAATCAAACTACCTCATTTGGAAACAACAAGCCCTCACTACTATCAAAGGATATGGTTTGGAATCATTCATTGATATAAATGGAACAACCATAGACAAATTCATTTCAAACCAGGAAGGAAACATTGAAGTAAATCCTGATTTCTCAACATGGCAAAGGCAAGATCAGATTTTAGCTTCTTGGATACTGTCTTCTCTGAGTGAGAGTATTCTCATCTTGACTGTTGGGTTAGAGTCTTCAAAGGAAATCTGGCTAGCACTTGAAAACAATTTTGCCACATAGTCACAAGCTAAGATAATGCAATATAAAATTTTGTTGCAATCTCTGAAAAAGACTGGTTTAGCCATGAAGGAATACCTTAGCAAAATGAAAAGTTATTGTGATGTGTTGGCTTCTGCTGGTCATATCATCTCACAGAGAGATCAAATTCTCCATGTCTTAAGTGGCTTGCTAAGTGAATATGATGTTGTTGTTGTTAGTGTTACTTCAAGAGTTTAACCTTGCACCTTGCCTAAGCTACAAGCTCTACTCTTGAGTTATGAGGCTAGAATGGAATCTAACAGTACAACTGGAACAACCTTAAACTCTAAGGGATCACAACCATCTGTCAACTTAGCCACTCAAAGCCATCAGAACAGGAACTTCAACACTGGATTTCACAACAATTTTCAATGAAGCAGAGGTGGTTTCAGGAACTTTCAAAACACAAGAGGTGGCCGTTTTGGTAGGTATTTTAGAGGAAGAGGAGGCAGATACAACAACTCTAAGCCCATATGCCAAATCTGTCAAATTCCTGGGCACACTGCAGACAGATGTTGGCATAGGAATCAAATTTCAACTCAAATCAACATTGGATTTGGGAAGCAAAATCACTCAAGGAATCCTGCTGTGAATCTTGCTCAAGTTGGTACTCAATATGGCCCTTCCCACACAACCAACTCAGACAATGTAACACCCCGCTCATCAGAGTAAATTTTTCGCAACTTTTACTTCGAAAATACTTATAACTCTTTCGAAATATTTTGCTACTAACTCGAGATGCTACTCAAACTCATCTTCTTGAAAATCCGTTTATCTTTAAAATTTCTGTCTAATACTTCTCTAGACATAAAGAAAACAGATTTCCTTTAAACTTGCATTTAACTGTACCATATTCATACTTCTCGAAATGGTATAAACTTGAAATATGAAATTTATTAAAATGCAAGTTCAATACTTAATGTGCATAGCGGAAATACTTAAAAACGTGGTTTATTATACAGACATATCAAATACTTAATAAATGTCCACTTGAAATAAGTGCACGACCACCACCACCACATCTCGAGCTCACACCTCCGGCCCGACCCTGTTACCTAGAAAACATAATGGGGGTGAGTACTGATCCTTTTGTACCCCGAAAAACACCCATACTAAAGTAAACAACAATAATAATACAATATCATGATCTTTGGTATACATCTGGACTGGAAATCTGTTCCAGTAACTTAAACTGAATCTGGCCGATATCTGATCGGATACTTGTGCACAATCTGATGGATATTTCTCAAGGCAACTCAAACGGCCTCCATCAGAACTTAGGATATACTCTGAGACAACTGAATGTCTCCTCATCCCAAGCGTATAAACTTAAACTGTATACATACCTCGAACATGATATCAATATTATACTCAATGTAATACCCAGTCTAAGTCCCCACCTTTCTTCTCTTGAAAACTTTTGAAAAATGTAAGTGTTGCTCTTGGGTAGTTATATCTGAAGCTACATAAAAATATAAACAAATATACTAAGTACTATGCTCTTATACTCAATATGATTTAACTCTTACTTATCCGAATCTTAAAGATATTCAATAAGCTTAATATGTCTCAAATAAATATTAAGTCATCAAACATCTTAACTTTTTCTTAAACTTTTACTCAAGGTTAATTACTTAACTATATATAAATCATATCTTCAAAATCATAGATATTGGTTTATACTCACATGTCACTTAAATAACTCAAATGTGAAAATAACTAAATTTCACATTACACTTGATTGAGTACTTAAACTCAAAACATGCTTAACTTTTACCAACATCATATTCATGATTTATAAACTCATCTTAATCTTTTAGTCAATCAAATACTTAGTTCATCATACATCATATCTCCCAAATTTTAAATATTGGCTTATATTAAATTTCCACTTAATTAACTTGAAAGTGAAAATAAACTCAAGTCATACTTCAACTTTTTAATCATAACATTTAATCATGATATTAATATGTCATACTTAATACAATCTTTATGAGATTATATACTCAACATATTAAACTACAACTTTGCCAAATTGCTCATCACTTATATGAGAATTGATCATAATAATCTCACTTTAATAACTTGATCATATCATGAATATTCTTGCATATATACTCATCTTTACATATATGCCGTCTAAATAACTCATTCATTTCTCATCTTCAAATCATGAAATTTAACAGTCATATTCTTAACTCATATTTAGACATGTCATAAAAATTTCATAATTTTATCATGCATATATCTCGACTTATTCAAGTTTAAAGTTGCTGCTGGAAACAAGTACATAAAATTCAGCTTGCATGATAAACTTTAAAAATTCATATCTTGAGTTATACTAAACTAAATGACTTGATTCTTGATCCTATGTACTCCTTTTTTACACAATAAATAACTATAGGAAGCATAGATTTCCAGATTTTTCATAGCAAGGTAAAAATCTCATCATAACTGAACATATATGACATATATATGAGCTGGAAATAACTTATTTTCTAGCATGCTTATATTCATATAAAACTTTAATATCTATGTCACATAAAAACATTATTAAACACTTAATATCATCTACTAAACTTGTAAACTCATTATCAAAACATGAACTTAAGCATGTAACTTTTAAGATAAGTAAATTACCTCCTTCTTGCTAGAGTAAAACTTGATTCTTTACTTCAAATTCTTCACTTCTCCAAAGTTCTACTACTTATTCTCTCTTACACTCTTATATAACTTTTGGTACTTTTCTTTGGTGTGAGAACTCTGATTTTTAGGCCTCTATTTATAGGCACAAATTGGCAAAACATCATAATGGAGTGAAGAAATGAACAAAATAAACAATTTAAACTTATAAACTTAATTAATCATAAACTATTTTATGATTAACTGGTATTCTTATCCAAACATAATTAATCATCAAAAATGGCCTCTAGTTATAGCCATGAATGAGCTTTTTGGTAGATAAAACTTATTCCACCAAGTTTAATAAAATTCTCACCAATTGTTGAAAAAAAATGCTAACTTAAAGACTTAGCAAAACTTTGTTGTGATTTTCTCATCTCATTCTCACCAATTGATGACCAAAATTTCGTGCTTAATGTGATGTAATTGATTCCATATATTATTAAAATAATATCACCATTCATCATATAAAAATCTTTGGAACAAAATAATAAAAATAATAAAAATCATCCTTTTTTATTACTTATGCATTTTCTTTCAAAATGGCTGATTTTTAAAACTCTTTTACTGAAATTAATGCTCTTATATGGTCTTGGATCATGCTGATAAACCGAGAATAATACAATTTACGGAACTCAATTCGGTCTTAAAACGAACGTTTACCGTAAAACTGAAAATTCTAAAATTTAAATTATTTACTCACAGTTTTTCTTCAATTTAATGAACATACTTTTTCTTAGTATCTAATATAATTATCTTGAAATATTCTACATTTATGGAACCACATTCGGACTTAAACCGAACGATTACCGTAAAACTGAAATTCTAAAAATTTCGGTCTCTTAAAATAATTTAAATAGACTATAATGTCCAAATAAATTTTTTCACTTCTTTAAACATTTATCACTTAAATGTTCATGGATACTTAACCGCACTTCGAGACTTAACTTGTATCAACTTATGCTAAGGCTCAATATTATGATCTTATCTTGATGACTTAAACACTTAGAAAAATTCTAAGTATTTAGTACTAAGACTCGGCTATTTCTTAATTAATTTCAACTCATGACTGAACATACTTGGGTTCAGTTCACTACTTATCTTAAACGATTAATCAAAATATACTCAATTTCGATTATTCGTCATCTTATATTAATTAATCCCGTCTTATAAATCCATTTATAAAAATAAACAGACCGGAATTAATTAATTACTGAACTGGCTCGATTAATGAATAATATTGAACCGAGAAGGCACTACGACGAACGTCGAAGGTCCATCACCGTGATTTTGGTCGAATTTTGGTCGGCTATGCTGCAGGCAGGGAGATAGAACTGGGGGCATATTTTTGAGAATTTGACAAGGCATAGGGACTTTTTTGCAATTTTATAAGTTTTGTTATATTACTATTTAGTTCATGGGTGAATTTTAGAATTAATCAAAATATGATTTAGAATTGGATAATTCAGAAGCCGAAGAACCATTCAAACGGGCCAGAATGAAGACAAAGCGTCTTTTTTAACTAAGCTTACGAGTCACCTAACCTAGAAGAGTATTTTTACTTGATTTTGTAGTTGTTATATATATTTATTATATTTTGTTTTTGCTGGAAATGAATGGTATTTTTTACATAAAAATAAATATTAATGATAATAATAATAATAATAATAATAATAATAATAATAATAATATGATATATTTTTATATAATTAGGCCGTTCGGTTATTTAGAATAAAAAAGACGACAGCGAACCGAAATACCTGAGTTTTTAGAGGTAAAAAAAGAATCAAACAAAATATAAAATTCCGAACAAAAAATTTTAGTTCGGTCCATTTTGCTCGATAATGCCGACAGTCGCTAATGTGCAAACCGTCTAACGCTAAAGTGCAATCTGGAAGAATTAACATGCAATAAGTCTAACATTTTTATGAATTGCATGTTAGGATAATTAGACTGTACATTAATGTTATGTAAATTGCACATTAATAATTTTATATAATATTTTATTTATTTTGATTGAAAAAATAATATTATTATTAAAAAATAGTATTTTTTATATGGTTTGGTCGGTCCGGTTATTTCAGGTATTTAAAAAAAAAATTAAGCTCACATCAAATCGAAATAACTAAAATTTTAAAGGTAAACACATAGTCGATCCAAGATAAATTTCGAACACAAAAAAAAAAAAGCAATTCGGCTTCGGTGATTAAAGTGCAATCCGACAGTCGCTAATGTGCAACCCATCTAACGCTAAAGTGCAATCTTGAAGACATTAACGTGCAATAAGTAACACGAATGTAAATTCAAAGTGTAATTATTTTTTTTATAAAAAAATATATATTAGTAACAATAGTTATGTTATAAGGTGCAACGTAGTACTATATGAAGTGCAACGCATTAATTTCTTTTGTAGATGAAATTTTTGATAAAGTGCATGTATTATTTTATAAAGTGCAACATGTTATTTTATAGAGTGCGACATTCCCTAAATAAAGTGCACTAGCTAATTTATACCTCCCAATTAAATTATGTGTATATTTGTACATCAAACTAAAATATATTATTGGAATAACTTTTTAATTATGATTTTTTATTATATAATTTAGTTATTATTACAAAATATTTTTATATTATTTTTATTTACTAATTTATTTATTATTTAATATAATATATGCATAACACAAAAAGTAAAATGCTTTGTAAATATGATCCTCTCTATCCACTCAATTCGAGCCGCCAGAACTTAAATTTACATTTATTAGAATCTTAATTAATTGCAATTTAGGTAACTAATTATATTGTAAATAGATTAACTTATTTAAATTTGCACAAAAGCCCCTAGGAAGTATCAAATTCTCAGTTCAAAACCCCCCAAAACAGATCTCACTCCCGTTCTCCTGCATCAACCACACAGCCGTCTCCCAACTCAGACTGGTCTCGCCGTCGTAGTGCCTTTGGTTTCAGACATCGTCGGAGCACCTGTAGACTCGTGACTGGTCGCCGATTTGGATGAAATCGCCATCCCTATGGTTCAGTAGGCCAATTCAGCCGTCGTCCTTGCCGTCGCGAATCGCACGGCCGAGAGGACGTACCTCCTATCGCCGGTGATGTGCTCATTCGGCTGGTTTTGTTTCTCAAATCGAGTAATCAAACTGACAAAAGCCCCAACTGTTTGCCGCCGTGTCGGAGAGCATTAGAGCTTTGTCGGGTTGACATGGGGCACCGGTGAGGACGGGGCTGCGCATTGGTGCAGTTTTGATGGCCGTGGGATGAGCTGGTTCGTGTGGCGGCGATTATCCGGCCGCTGCGTTGCTGTGCCGGCGGCGCTGATTCTCCGGCGGTGGTCGGTAAGTGGAATCCGGTGGTAGCGGGCCCAACTATTTGTGTGTGTGTGTGTGTGTGTCGATTTGTGTGTGTGTTTGTGGGTGTTTGCGTCTGAAAGAGAGATAGAGATAAAGTGTGGGGTGGGGTGGGTGTGGTTGAGATGTGCATTAATGTGGTATGTGGGTGGGTTGGTCGCAGGTGTATTATTGTGAAAGGGGCCCACCTCCTTGTGTTGTGTGCAAATTACTGTAATATCCTTAATGAATATATAATTTTGACTTTTTTTTAGTCATTAGATCATTCGATCTAATGGCTCCGATTCATTCTTATTTCTTTCGCTAAGCACCATTCTCGCTGGAGCGCGACCCTATATATATATATATATATATTAGAACTCGAAATCTGGAAAACGAGTGCTAATATCAATTTCTCACTTCCCAGTGACATTTAACTCCATGTGGTGATTCCATTTTATACTAACGAGGGAATATCTCAATTCCTCAGCCAATGAACCTTCTGGTCCAAAACTTCTATCGGCTGGTCCTCGTAGGTTAAATCTTACTGAAACTCATTGTGCAAAAGCACATACTCTGAATCGCACACATACTTAAGTAACATTGTTACTTAAAACTTTATGCACACTGGACAACTTTAGAGAAGAATTGATATAAAATACTTATCTGACTGCCTATGTACATTGCATACGATTTACCCACTACCCGGGGCCCTTCGGTTGCGGAACATCTATATGCCTTGTACCTTAATGTCGATGTCACTTGTAATCATTAACAAGTCACATCTCCATTCTATACTTGCTTCTCTTCCGAGAAACCTTTTGAGTCAATATTACTATTGATATTTACTTCAACTTCTCCGACTTAACTATAGTCGAGAATTTCGTTGAACTTCTGTTCTGATGTGGAATAACTTGACCATTCTCTGGTCATACACAAGTCCAACCATTAAGGTAAACTTTATATAGCTTTAATGGTTCAACTGTCATAATAATGTCGCAACATCTCACTTATTGCCGACATCTCACATCTGATTTCAACTGCATTAAATGCATACTGGCTGTGCATCTTCTAACATTCAGTATAATTTAATTATACCCGAAAACTTATCTCATACTCATCTTTCTTTTATAAACCAACTTGGTAATCCTTCAATCTTCTTCAGCAATGGTCCGAATCACCAATGGATTTAGCACTGCTAAAAATCCGAAAATTCTATTCTTTTCTCCCTCTTAATATCATAAAGAGAATTTATCGAGCTCGAGTAGAAAGATTGAGAATACTCATGCTCAATAATATCCCAAATGATATAAGATGGCTGATTGAAGCAAAAGTCCATCTGTCTGGCGATTATCCCAATGCATACAAGTATCTGACAGGTATGGGTAAAAGCACTTTTGCCAAGAAACGTAGAGCAAAAAGAATAGGCGGCTGTTATAAATGTGCTCGCTGGAACTGTGACACTCGCTGTACTTCTTTGGGCTTTGTCTTAATTCATCGGGAAGATAAAATAACTTTCATCAAGAATGGCTTGAGTAAGGAATCTCTGGATCAAACTATTCAACAGATTCTTGATACACATTCTAGTGGATATGTGCATCGAGAACTGATGTCTTTATGGCTTCTGCTCAAACATGAAAAAAAACTCAATAGTCTGGAAAATATTATTTCCAATGATCATGTTTGCCAACATTGTTCTTGATAGTACCGATGTACTGTATATAAATCTTATCGCTTGTGACAGATAAGAGTCATTTAAGACTCAACTGCTTTCTTGTCGGGACTTTTCTTCTTGAAAAGGCGAATCTATCTTCATAGCCAAACATCTCTCATAATAAATGGCTACTCCAGTGTCTTCTCAAGGTTCCAAACTTCTTCAGCCCCTCAGAATTGTGTGCATTCTTGGTGGTTCTAAATTTGTAAACGTTCCTCACAACATCTATGTTGTAAGCCAACTGGTGAAAGAGTTGGGAAAACATAAAATCAACATACTTTATGGAGGAACTAGTATATATTTCTTTAACAACCTCTTAATGGCTGCTAAATGCTTTGATATCCAGGTGAGAAGTATTCTTCCTTTTTATCTCACTTCATCAAAGGTTGTCAAAGATTTTGCTACTTTGATGATAACTCTTTCAATTTATGAATGTTTGATGTCTATGATATCTGGTTGTGATGCTTTCATCGTTCTTCCTGGTGGATATGCAACTTTAATGACTACTTTTACCCTTGCTACTTGGGCAGAAATGAAATTTCATACCAAACCTATTGGCCTGTTAAATTTCAATAACTTTTTCGACCACTTGCTTGGATTTCTAGATGAAGGAGTGTATCAAACTTTTATATCTCCTTTCCAAAGAGAAATATTCAAGTCTGCTGACACTGAACTTATCAAGAAACTTCAAAACAACATCTCAACAGTTCAAGATTCTGTGGAAACTCCAAGATTCAAACGCAAACGAGCATTTAATCATTTAGATCTATCTTTGTGAAACTACAGCCATGATGGGTGGTAGAGTTATAGAGTCTTGTGCTCTTGAGACGCACCCTCCCTTTATGCAATATAACTTTGTACTAGTTGAGAATTCCTTTATGCTTATCTGTATCTCTTTTTTCTGATATTTATGTACTAGCTTCTTAGAAATAAGGAATTTATCAACAGTATGCTCGAATCTTTGTATTCTTTCAATGATATTAGAATTTCCATCTATCAAGTTGATTGATTGTGCAAAATATTCCTTTCTCGTATATACTTGATTCACACATCAATACTACTTGTTTCAGGACTGAGATAACTTCTTGATTTACTCAAGATTCTATGCTTCTTAAACTTTACTCAGTTGTGGTTTTGAAACTTTGCCTCGCGCATTCTAAAACCACTAACTATATGACTTGAACAGTATAACCATTAACAAATAGCTATACTAAACTTTAAGGAAATGGTTAATTTTCCAAAAACACCTAGCTTGTGCTAGAGTTCTGGTTATATCTTTCTAGCTTCTTCTCGCCATTTCATACTTATGGCTTTTAACTCATCATTATACTTTCTCCAAAGAGATGAAAAAAACATATTAGTCTTTACTTATTAAACAGACTATCTTTAACTTTCACATGTCCAGATTACTCTTGCTTAACTTCAAAAATTCTTCCGAGAAGTTTAAATAATTATCTCGGTATCTGGAATGTAATACTTATTAACTGATATCTTTTAAGGTTCGATTTTCAAGTCTTCAGGTAAACTCGACTAATAACCCTTATTTCAGGTTTCCCTAATTTTCCCGGCTACATGACTATTATATGTCGATACCTTCAACTTATACTCATTGATTTCTGAAAAGTACTTTGTATAGTTGTACTGTTACTAACAAGTACTAATACAAAATAACTTATAACTTAATCTCGAACTTTGCCAATTTTTAGCTTATAATATCGAACTGATAAGATATCAAAACTTCTGTTTTATAATGATTGACTATTTTCTAAAACTTTATTTCTACAGTTCAGTTTCAAGCCTACAGGATCTTATCCGGCTTTTGGTTCTTATTTCAAACCCCCATGATTTACCCGTAATTTTTCGCTATTGTATACTGAAATACCGTTACTTCTAATACTTGGCTCAAATACATAATCAACCTTTATAGTCAGATCTTAACTCAAATCTTAATCTGATGGCTTAACTTAGAATGTTCGAGTCTCTTTCTTGATCTAGTTAACTTGACAAACTAGATTTCAAACTTTAATACTTATTTGAACATATAGACTGATTTCTAGAATTCGAATATTGGAATTCTTATTGAGAATAGACTTAGTAAATTTGAATATATTAAAATACTTTTATAAAAATTTTTAACAACACTTACTTGGTAGTCGGCGAGGTGTGAGCGTGGTGTGGTCGAGTTTTTCTTAAAACTTTCTGTAAAAACTGTGGCTTCTATGAAAACTTTTTCTTCCAGAATCTTAAACTATTAGTATACAAAGCATTTAAACTCTAGCTCTGGTACCACCTGTAACACCCCGCTCATCAGAGTAAATTTTTCGCAACTTTTACTTCGAAAATACTTATAACTCTTTTGAAATATTTTGCTACTAACTCGAGATGCTACTCAAGCTCATCTTCTTGAAAATTCGTTTATCTTTAAATTTTCTGTCTAATACTTCTCTAGACATAAAGAAAACAGATTTCCTTTAAACTTGCATTTAACTGTACCATATTCATACTTCTCGAAATGGTATAAACTTGAAATCTGAAATTTATTAAAATGCAAGTTCAATACTTAATGTGCATAGCGGAAAATACTTAAAAACGTCGTTTAAGTATGACATATATGACATATATATGAGCTGTAAATAACTTATTTTTTAGCATGCTTATATTCATATAAAACTTTAATATCTATGTCATATAAAAACATTATTAAACACTTAATATCATCTACTAAACATGTAAACTCATTATCAAAACATGAACTTAAGCATGTAACTTTTAAGATAAGTAAATTACCTCCTTCTTGCTAGAGTAAAACTTGATTCTTTACTTCAAATTCTTCACTTCTCCAAAGTTCTACTACTTATTCTCTCTTACACTCTTATATAACTTTTGGTACTTTTCTTTGATGTGAGAACTCTGATTTTTAGGCCTCTATTTATAGGCACAAATTGGCAAAACATCATAATGGAGTGAAGAAATGAACAAAATAAACAATTTAAACTTATAAACTTAATTAATCATAAACTATTTTATGATTAACTTGTATTCTTATCCAAACATAATTAATCATCAAAAATGGCCTCTAGTTATAGCCATGAATGAGCTTTTTGGTAGATAAAACTTATTTCACCAAGTTTAATAAAATTCTCACCAATTGTTGAAAGAAAATGCTAACTTAAAGACTTAGCAAAACTTTGTTGTGATTTTCTCATCTCATTCTCACCAATTGATGACCAAAATTTCGTGCTTAATGTGATGTAATTGATTCCATATATTATTAAAAAAATATCACCATTCATCATATAAATATCTTTGGAACAAAATAATAAAAATAATAAAAATCATCCTTTTTTATTACTTATGCATTTTCTTTCAAAATGGCTGATTTTTAAAACTCTTTTACTGAAAAGTAATGTTCATATATGGTCTTGGATCATACTAATAAACCGAGAATAATAAAATTTACGGAACTCAATTCGGACTTAAAACGAACGTTTACCGTAAAACTGAAAATTCTAAAATTTAAATTCTTTACTCACAGTTTTCTTCAATTTAATGAACATATTTCTTCTTAGGATCTAATATAATTATCTTGAAATATTCTACATTTACGGAACCACATTCGGACTTAAACCGAACGATTACCGTAAAACCGAAAATTCTAAAAATTTCTGTCTCTTAAAATAATTTAAATAGACTATAATGTCTAAATAAATTTTTTCACTTCTTTAAACATTTATCACTTAAATGTTCATGGATACTTAACCGCACTTCGAGACTTAACTTGTATCAACTTATGCTAAGGCTCAATATTATGATCTTATCTTGATGACTTAAACACTTAGAAAAATTCTAAGTATTTAGTACTAAGACTCGACTATTTCTTAATTAATTTCAACTCATGACCGAACATACTTGGGTTCAGTTCACTACTTATCTTAAACGATTGATCAAAATATACTCAATTTCAACTATTCGTCATCTTGTATTAATTAATCCCGTCTTATAAATCCATTTATAAAAATAAACAGACCGAAATTAATTAATTACTGAACTAGCTCGATTACTGAATAATATTGAACCGAGAATACTTTCGACTTAAAGTCGAATTTTTAACTGAATAACTTAATAACTGGCTCGGAACTAGGAACGAGCATTATTAATAAAAGTAATTAGTTCATACTTAGAATAATTACTTTTATTAATTACTGAATGGGATATTACAGACAATGGCTCAGAGGCTAGCTGGTTTCCAGATTCAGGAGCTACAGCACATGTGACAAATGAATTTAGCAATCTGAACATGGCCTCTGATTATATTGGCAATAGTGGACTGCATGTAACACCCCGCTTATCAGAGTAAATTTTTCGCAACTTTTACTTCGAATATACTTAATTCTTTTGAAATCTTTTGCGACTAACTCGGGATGCTACTCAAACTCATCATCTTGAAAATCCGTTTATCTTTAAACTTTTGTCTAATACTTCTTTATACATAATTAAAACAGATTTCCTTTAAACTTGCATTTAAAATACCATAATCATATTTCTCATAATGGTAAAAACTTGAAATATGAAATTCATTAAAATGCAAGTTCAATACTTAATGTGCATAGCGGAAATACTTGAAAACGTGGTTAATTATACAGACTGTTATAAATGTCCGTATCAAAGCTTGTCTTCATCTGAGTCCACTATCCACACCAACACTGCTCCACTCACAACTCCTCTTCGACCTGTTACCTGAAACTAAAACTCATGGGGGTGAGTAACGAATATGGATAATCGTAAACCGATATCTGATCGGTAACTTAAACTTTTCTCTTATCTTGCCGATAGTTAATCGGATACGTGTGCACACTCTGATGGATATTTCTAAGGCACCTAACGGCCTCCATCAGAACTAAAGATATAATCTCTGAGAACAAATTAATGCCTCCTCATCCCAAGCGTAATAAACTTAAACTTTAGGATATACTCTGAGACAAGTGATGGTCTCCTCATCCCATATGACATCAATATCGTACTCAACGTGACACCCATTCAGGGTCCCCACCTTTTTGTCTTTGAAATCATTTGAAAAACGATAAGTGCTGTACTGGTACTGTATCTGCAAGTTACATCAAATATAGACAAATATACTAAGTACTATGCTCATATACTCAATAAGATTTTTAGGATTTTTAACTTATCCAAATCTTATAGAAATTCATTAAACTTGCTTTTTCTCAAGTTTATACTTAACTTCTCTTTTTATTTATACTTAAGGTCAATTACTTAACCTTGTATAAATCATGTCTTCATAAACATTAATATGGTATTATACTTAGCATGTAATAACTCAAATGTGAAAATAACTATTTTCCACATTATACTTGATTTAAACTTAAAATATGCTTACTTTTACCAACATCATCAACATGATTTATAAACTTATCTTAACTTAATTTGATCTTTTACTCAATCAAATACTTAATTCATCATTCATCATATCTCCAAATTGACTTATACTAAATTTTCACTTAATTAACTTGAAAGTGAAAATAATCTCAAGCCATATCATCTTTTACTCATAACATTTAATCATGATGTTAATATATAATACATAATACAATCTTTATAAAATTGTATACTCGACATATTACACCAAAACATCATCAAATTACTCATCACTTATATGAGAATTATTCATGATCATCTCATTTTAACAACTTGAACATTTCATGAATATTCTTGCATATATATTTATCTTTACATATATGCCTTCTTATATTCATAACTTATTCATTTCTCATCTTTAAATTATGAAACTTAACAGTTAGAATCTCAACTTGTAATTAGACATGTCCTCAAAATTTCATAATTTTATCATGCATATTCATCAAGTTATGAGAATTTAAATTTAATAGTGAACATAAACTTCATCTTACATGTTCATCTTTAAAAATTCATAATTCAAGCTATATTTTGCCAAATCTCTTAATTCTTGTTTTCATGTACTCCACTTTTATATAATAATCATTCATTTAAATCATACTCTTCCAGCTTATTCATATCTTTATCTACATCTCATCAAATCAAGTACATATATCATATAATTGATCTTGAACAACTTTAACTCTTTATATTCATAGAATCAATTATAAACTTAACTTCTATATCATGATATACATACTTATAAACATGTAAACTTATTATTAAAATATGAACTTAAGCATGTAACTTTAAGATAAGTAAATTACCTCCTTCTTGCTAGAATAAAAACTTGATTCTTTACTTCAAATTCTTCACTTCTCCAAAGTTTCTACACTTATCTCTCTTACACTCTTATATAACTTTTGGTACTTAACTTTGGTGCATAAACTCTGATTTTTAGGCCTCTATTTATAGGCACAATTTGCAAGACATCATAATCGAGTGAAGAAAATAACAAAATAAACAATACAAACTTGTAAAAATAAATATAGATAATAAATAGTATTCTTAACTTGTAAACTTCTTTCCAACCCATAGTCAATGCTTAGAAAGGCCCCTCTTCTGATCCTAATCTGATCTCAATGATTAAATTTGAGATTTAGTGAAAATTCTCCAATTTACGGAACCAAATTCTGACTTAAAACGAACAGTTACCGTAAAATCGAAAATTCTTACAATTTTCGAATTTCCTTCTTTTCTTTTGGCATTTTTTCTTTTTATGCTGAAAAATTTTTCTTATCTTGTAGTCTACTAAAAATATAGAGAGAAAATAATTTAATTTATTTCTCGGAACTGAAATCGGACATATATTCCGACTACAATCGAAAACCGAAAAAAACGAAAATTCTAAAAATTTCATATTTCTCTCTAATAATTTAAATAGACTAAAATGTCTAAATAAATTTTCTCACTTCTTTGAACATTTATAACTTAAATGTTCATGGATACTTAACCGAACTCAAGACTTAACTTGTCTCGATTCATTATTCTTTTTCTTTCTCATTCAAACTAGAAATGGCCAAATTTACATCCATTTAGCTAAATAAAATGGAATGTTACTTGAACTTGAACTTCATCTTAAATAACTTATTTCAGTTCAATAAACATTAATGTCTAATTAATCCTTATAACTTGATCAATACTCAAAACTAAGCTAGGCTCGAGAATCATTTGCTCGGTAATAATCTTAACTCGTAACCGAACATGCTTGGTTCGGTTCACGACTTATCTTGAACGAGTAATCAAAATATACTCGATTTTTATTATTCGTCATCTTATTATAATTAATCCCATCTTATAAATCCATTTATAAAAATAAACAGACCGGAATTAATTAATTACTGAACTGGCTCGATTACTAAATAAAATTTAACCGAGAATACTTTCAACTTAAAGTCGAACTTTTAACTGAATAACTTAATAACTGGGCTCGAAACTAGGAACGAGCATTATTAATAAAAGTAATTAGTTCAAACTTAGAACTAAAATAATTACTTTTATTAATTACTGAATGGGATATTACAATCTACCCCCCTTAAAACTATTTCCGCCCTCGGAAATACTGAATCTGAGATATATACAAATTATGTATATATATCTCAGAACTCGAAATATGGAAAACGAATGCTAACATCAACTTCTCACTCCCCAGTGGCATCTAACGCTATGTGGCGATTCCATTTTATACTTACGAGGAAATATCTCAATTCCTCAGCCAATGAACCTTCTGGTCCAAAACTTCTATCGGCTGGTCCTCGTAGGTTAAATCTTACTGAAACTCATTGTGCGAAAGCACATACTCTGAATCGCACACGTGCTCACGTAACATTGTTACGTAAAACTTTATGCACACTGGACAACTTTAGAGAAGAATTGATATAAAATACTTATCTGACTGACTATGCGATACATTGCATACGATTTACCCACTACCCGGGGCCCTTCGGGTGCGGAACATCTATATGCATTGTACCTTAATGTCGATGTCACTTGTCATCATTAACAAGTCACATCTCCATTCTATACTAACATCTTACTATACTAAACTTGCTTCTCTTTCTAGAAACCTTTTTAGTTAATATCACTATTGATATTTTCTAACTTCAACTTCTCCGACTTAACTATAGTCGAGAATTTCGTTGAAATTTCTGTTCTAATGTGGAATAATTTGACTATTCTATGGTCATACCATAATTCCAATCATTAAGGTAAACTTTATTTACCTTTAATGATTCAACTGTCATAATGTCGCAACATCTCACTTATTGCCGACATCTCACATCTGATTTCAATTGCATTAAATGCATACTGGCTGTGCATCTTCTGACATTTGTATAATTTAATCATACCCAAAAACTTATCTCATACTCATCTTTCTTCTATAAACCAACTTGGTAATCCTTCAATCTTCTTCAACAATTGTCCGAATCGCCAACGGATTTAGCACTGCTAAAAATCCGAAAATTCTATTCTTCTCTCCTTCTTAACATCATAAAGAGAATTTATCGAGCTCGAGTAGAAAGATTGAGAATACTCATGCTCAAAAATATCCCAAATGATATAAGATGGCTAATTGAAGCAAAAGTTCGTGTATCTGGCGAGTATCCCAATACATACAAGTATCTATCAGGTATGGGTAAAAGCACTTTTGCCAAGAAATGTAGAGCAAAAAGAATAGGCGGCTGCTATAAATGTGCTCGCTGGAACTGTGACTCTCGCTGTACTTCTTTGGGCTTTGTGTCAAATAATGGAGAAGATAAAATAACTTTCATCAAGAATGGCTTGAGTAAGGAATCTCTGGATCAAAATATTCAGCAGATTCTTGATACACATTCTAGTGGATATGTGCATCGAGAAATGATGTCTTTATGGCTTCTGTTCAAACATGAAGAAAAACTCTATAGTCTGGAAAATATTATTTCCAATTATCATGTTTGTCAACATTGTTCTTGATAGTACCAAAGTACTGTATATAAATCTTATCGCTTCTGACAGATAAGAGTCATTTAAGACTCAACTGCTTTCTTGTCGGAACTTCTCTTCTTTAAAAGGCAAATCTATCTTCTTAGCCAATTATCTCTCATAATAAATGGCTACTGCCGAGTCTTCTCAAGGTTCTAAACTTCTTCAGCCCCTCAGAATTGTGTGCATTCTTGGTGGTTCTAAATTTGTAAATGTTCCTCACAACATTTATGTTGTAAGCCAACTGATGAAAGAATTGGGGAAACATAACATCAACATATTTTATGGAGGAACTAGTATCTATTTCTTTAACAACCTCTTAATGGCTGCTAAATGCTTCGACATCCAGGTGAGAAGTATCCTTCCTTTTTATCTCACTTCATCAAAGGTTGTCAAAGATTCTGCTACTTTGATGATAACTCTTTCAATTTATGACTGCTTGATGTCTACGATATCTAGTTGTGATGCTTTCATCATTCTTCTTGGTGGATATGGAACTTTAATGACTACTTTTATCCTTGCTACTTGGGCAGAAATGAAATTTCATACCAAACCTATTGGTTTGTTGAATTTCAATAACTTTTTCCACCATTTGCTTGGATTTCTTGATGAAGGAGTGTATCAAACTTTTATATCTCCCTTCCAAAGAGAAATATTCAAGTCTGCAAACACATCCTCTGAACTTATCCAGAAACTTCAAAACAGCATCTCAACAGTTCAAGATTCTGTGGAAACTCCAGGATTCAAACGCAAGCGAGCATTTGATCCTTTAGATCTATCTTTGTGAAACTGCATCCATGATGGGTGGTAGAGTTATGGAGTCTTGTGCTCTTGAGACGCACCCTCCCTTTATTAAATATAACTTTGTACTAGTTGAGAATTTGTCTGTATCTCCTTTTTCTGATATTTCTGTACTAGCTTATTAGAAATAATGGAGTTCTCAACAGTGTACTTGAATTTTTGTCTAGCTCTTTGCTTTTGACTTTCCATGATATTAAAATTTCTATCTATCAAGTAGATTGATTGTGCAAAATATTCTCTTCTAGTATATACTTGATTCACACATCAATACTACTTATTTCTAGACTGAGATAACTTCTTAATTTAGTCAAGATTCTATGCTTCTTAAACTTTACTCAGTTGTGGTCTTGAAACTTTGCCTCGCGGCATTCTTAAAACCACCAACCATTCAACTTAAACAATATAACCATTAATAAATAGCTATACTAAACTTTAAGGAAATTATTAATTTTCCGAAAACACCTAGCTTGTGCTAAAGTTCCGGTTAATCTTAACTCTTTCTTACTTTTTCTCGCCATTTCTTATTTATGGCTTTAACCTCATCATTTATCTTTGGGGATAAATACTTTCTCCAAGATAAAAACATATTAGTCTTTACTTTATTAAAAAGACTATCTTTAACTTTCACATTTCCAAATTACTCTTGCTTAACTTCAAAAATTCTGCCTAGAAACTTAAATACTTATCTCGGTATCTGGAATGTGTTACTTATTAACTGATATCTTTTAAGGTTCGATTTCAAGTCTCCAGGTAATTCGGACTTAATAACCCTTATTTCAGGTTTCCATAATTTTCCCGGCTACGTGACTATTATATGTCGATACCTTAAACTTATACTCATTGATTTCTGAAAAGTACTTTGTAGACGTGTTCTTATTCTACAAGTACTAATATAAATAACTTATAACTTTATCTCGAACTTTGCCACTTTTTAACTCATGATATCTAACTGATAAGATATCAAAACTTCTGATTTATAAAAATTTGACTATTTTCTTAAAACTTTATTTCTTACGGTTCAGTTTTCAAGCCTACAGGATCTGATCCGGCTTTTTGGTTCTTATTTCAAACCTCCATGATTTTCCCCGTACTTTTGGCTATTATATCCTGAAATACCGTTACTTCTTATACTTGGCTCAAATACATCGTCAATCTTTATAATCAGATCTTAACTTGAATCTTATTCTTATGACTTAACTTAGAATGTTTGAGTTCTTTCTTAATCTAGTCAACTTGATAAATTAGATTTTAAACTTTAATACTTGAACATATAAACAAATTCTAGAGTTCGTATATATGAATTCTTATTGAGCATAGACTTAGTAAATTTGAATATATTGAAAAACTTATATAAAACATTTAACAGCACTTACCTGGTAGTTGACGAGGTGTGAGCGTGGTGTGGTCGGGTTTTCTTGAAACTTCCTGCAAAAACTTTGATTTCTATGAAAACTTACTCTTTCAGAACTTAACCTTTTAGTATACAGAGCATTTAAAACTCTAGCTCTGATACCACCTGTAACACCCCGCTTATCAGAGTAAATTTTTCGCAACTTTTACTTCGAATATACTTAATTCTTTCGAAATCTTTTGCGACTAACTCGGGATGCTACTCAAACTCATCATCTTGAAAATCCGTTTATCTTTAAACTTTTGTCTAATACTTCTTTATACATAATTAAAACAGATTTTCTTTATACTTGCATTTAAAATACCATAATCATATTTCTCATAATGGTAAAAACTTGAAATATGAAATTCATGAAAATGGAAGTTCAATACTTAATGTGCATAGCGGAAATACTTGAAAACGTGGTTAATTATACAGACTGTTATAAATGTCCGTATCAAAGCTTGTCTTCATCTGAGTCCACTATCCACACCAACACTGCTCCACTCACACCTCCTCTTCGACCTGTTACCTGAAACTAAAACTCATGGAGGTGAGTAACGAATATGGATAATCATAAACCGATATCTGATCGGTAACTTAAACTTTTCTCTTATCTTGCCGATAGTTAATCGGATACGTGTGCACACTCTGATGGATATTTCTAAGGCACCTAACGGCCTCCATCAGAACCAAAGATATAATCTCTGGGAACAAATTAATGCCTCCTCATCCCAAGCGTAATAAACTTAAACTTTAGGATATACTCTGAGACAAGTGATGGTCTCCTCATCCCATATGACATCAATATCGTACTCAACGTGACACCCATTCAGGGTCCCCACCTTTTTGTCTTTGAAATCATTTGAAAAACGATAAGTGCTGTACTGGTACTGTATCTGCAAGTTACATGAAATATAGACAAATATACTAAGTACAATGCTCATATACTCAATAAGATTTTTAGGATTTTTAACTTATCCAAATCTTATAGAAATTCATTAAACTTGCTTTTTCTCAAGTTTATACTTAACTTCTCTTTTTATTTATACTTAAGGTCAATTACTTAACCTTGTATAAATCATGTCTTCATAAACATTAATATGGTATTATACTTAGCATGTAATAACTCAAATGTGAAAATAACTATTTTTCACATTATACTTGATTTAAACTTAAAATATGCTTACTTTTACCAACATCATCAACATGATTTATAAACTTATCTTAACTTAATTTGATCTTTTACTCAATCAAATACTTAATTCATCATTCATCATATCTCCAAATTGGCTTATACTAAATTT